>JAJOOO010015320.1:0-11951 GCA_029582685.1 Solanum piurae | reverse complement strand
AGAATTAACAATTTTTCCCGTTTCATCTTTGTATGACCGTTCAAGAACGTTGATGAATAACGGCATATAAGTAGTTATAAACCAAGGTACAAAGAACATAATATGATTATGTAAAGCACAAGTTTCATAAAATTCTTAAGAAATATTATTTAGATCTTCTTCACTATAAGTGTCAAAAAACCAAGTTTTAAACCGATTCCATTTTTTATTTGAGAAATCCTTTTGAATATATTTTCTTGCCAGGGAACCTGGACTAAAATCTATTTGGTGTATATTCATCATTAAATATCATTAAGATAACCCATTTCGGATGCTGAAGGAATATCCTTATCAGAAATATCAGACGATTTATCGTTTGTTTGAACAATGTTTAACCGAGGATCAATTCTAATTTTTTATTTTTCAGATATTACATCCGATAACGTATGTAAAGAAGCTACTCGATTTCTAATTGGACCATAAAGAGGTTCAATTGGAGAAATATGTTGAATAGCCAATCTTATATTTGAAGCGAATGAATGTCTATTATAAGGAATACTCGTTTCATATAATAGTTATTTTTTTGTTGGATAAATGACTATCCATATAATTTTAATTCTTTCTATCTTTCAAAGAAAAAAACAAAATAAAAAATAGTATCATTGATTTTTAGTGAGATGAAATATTAATTATATATAAGTTAAAAATAATTATCCTAAAATTTATGGTAACGTTTCAACACCGTATTAGTTTGACAAATATTTATGATAGCTACTTTTCTATTGGATAAACAACTACCCATATAGTTTTAAATCTTTGTATCTTTCAAATTAAAAAACAAAATAAAAAAAGGTATCATTGATTTTTAGCGAGATAAAATATTAATTATATAAAAATATTCATCCTAAAATTTATGGTAATGTTCCAACATCGTATTAGATAGATAAATACCTATGATAATTATTTTTCTGTTGGATAAATAACTAGCCATCTAATTTTAATTGTTTGTTTCTTTCAAATAAAAAATTAAAAATAATAACATTGATGTTTAGTGAGATTAAATATTAATTATATATGAGTTAAAAACATTCATCCTAAAATTTATGATAATGTTCCAACACCTTATTAAATTGATATTATTGCATAATAATTTATTAAACCTAAAAATAGAATTATTATTTAACAATAAATTTCATTCTAGTGATCATTTGTCCTTTTTACATTATTTTATTTTTTTAATTTTGGTAAATATATTTTTAAGAAAATATTCCCTGAGGACTCCTAATTTTCAAAAATTCTTAGATTTCACTAAAAAAAATTCCAATTAAATTGTAAATCCCTCAAAAAATATCAAATCAAATTCACAACAATAGAATCCCCAAGTAATTCTTCAAGTAAGAAAATTTCTAAGTAAATCCCCAACAAAATTCACAGAACATGAATCCCGAGGTAATACCACTTATATTTTTAGATAAATTTCCAAGTAATTTTTTGCAAATAAATTTATCTAGGAATTTTCATGCTAGAAGATAAAAAAAATCCTTTTTTTTATTACTTGCGAATTTACCTATGAAAATAATTCTTACAAATTATTTGCTGCAAATAATTCCCTAGGTAATAATTTTGGGAAAATGGCGCCAAATTTACCCACCAATTTTTCTGAAAACTATTTTTTGAAGGTAAAAAAGTCTATAATTTAGAAATTTCATATTTCCGCATGAAAATTTGTAGGAAGTTTCTGCAGAAATAATCCCCAAGTAAATTTGCAAGTAATTTACAGTTTTCTAGTAGTGGAAAAGGGCGATGAGATTTGGCAAAAAGGGCAAACTAAGTACGCGATACATTGGCCCCTTTGAGGTTCTTGAATGTGTAGCACTTGTAGCATTTAGATTGGCTTTACCTCCTAATCTATTGGTTGTACATCCAGTATTTCATGTGTCCATGTTGAGGAGATATCATGGTGACATGAATTATATCATTAAATGGGACTCAATTGTGCTAGATAAAGACCTCCAATATAAGGAGGAACCGGTTGTAATTCTAGATCATGATGTGCATAAGTTGAGGACCAAGGAGATTAAGTCCGTGAAAGTTCAATGGAAGCATCGTCCAGTTGGGGAAGCTATTAGGGAAATCGAGAGGGACATGCGAGACAAGTATCCCCAATTATTCGTCGATTCAGGTACTATTTCATTCTTTTCTTAGCCTATTTTTCCTAAGTTTGTCACTCGGGGATGAATGATGGGTAAATTGGTATCTATTGTAATGACTAGGTTCCGTCGTTATAGAAAAGCCAATGGAGAAAAATTTTGGGTCGACAAACTTTTTCGTAGTAACTTGGAATTTCTCAATCTTGTCCAGATTTGGACGAAATCGGAGACTTAAAGGTGTAGAGAAATCTCATAACAATCGGGTGATTTATTTATAATTTTTGTTACATGAGTGGTTAGATAACTCGTTAAGAAATCCGTACCACTTTACGGAATTGAATTCGGGCGAGTAGAACTCTCGAAATCGATCTTAGCGTGAAGGGTATTTTCTGAGCATTGTGGGTTAGAGGTGTGTTATGAAATGGGGATTTTGGAATTCTTTAAATAGCTCATTGGTTTGTGCAAGCCGCCTTGGCAGGGGTTTTGGCCGCTGTGGCGGGACCGCTATAGAGGGATGAGGGTCGTTGTGGCAGGCTCGACGTGACTTAAGATCGTTAATAAACCCCTAAACGATCTTATTATGCACTTTTTGACTTTTAGAGCTAAAGAACGAACCCCATGTGACTCCTACTCGTTTTTCGCCATTCTTGAGGCTAAAGGTAAGCTTTTCACTCCCATAATCCATTTTTCGATCCGTAGAACGTAGTAGAGTGGGTAAATATGGATGGGGGAGGGTTTTGATCTAGAATTTATGGTAGAAACAGCCCTAATTAGGATAACTAGGATCACGGGTATGATCTAGCGTTGTTAGAATTGTTAGTAATCCGGGTAATTAGTGATTGTTTGTGGATTCCCGTATTATATTGATTATTTGTAGATCAAGAACAAGATGAATGAATCCGGAAAGGGAAGGATCAAGTTTCTTAGGGTTTCAATCTTGTTTCGAGGTAGGTGATGGTTGTGATTCTATGATAGTGTGATGTATGTTTGTTTTTGCTTCATTATGATACATGTATGTATATGAATGTTGCATTATTGATCACACTTATTGTAAATGAGATAGATGAAGGATGATTGCCATGAAATCATGACTTAAATGTATGATCTTGAGAATATACTTGTTGTTGTAATTGTGGCTTGTTGAATGGATCAGTTGCCACGTTTCGGCATAACTAACTTGGATCAGTTGCCACGTTTCGGCATAACTAACTTGGATCAGTTGCCACGTTCTGGCATAATTATGGGATCGATTGCCACGTTCCGGCATAATCATTAAATCAGGTACCACGTTCTGATATGCAAACTATTTGGGTTTGGGTTTCATGAGAGGACCAATGACTTGTCATAATTGTGTATTTTCAAAAATGTGAAGTTGTTCGTTGTTCGTAAATATTGATAATATTGTATATGTTCGATATATGCATGTGATTATATTGTTGTATTGACTTGCTCATGTTACACTTAGTGGGATAGCCACGTGATCCTACTAGTACACTGTGGTTATGTACTGATACTGCACTTGCTCTTATTTTTGTTGAGTACAGGGCATCTTCAAGAGGCTACTGACAGACCTCGCTTAGGAGATCAGTAATCGTCGTTCGAATTCAAGGGTGAGTCACTTCTTTCGGGCTGCCATGAGTTCTCCTTTCGTCTATGTCCACATTTCGGACTTAGACAATTCTATTAGTTATTAGTACATTAGTTGGGGTTGTTTCCCTTCTTGTGTTAGACTTGGTTCATTGTTAGATGTTTTGGTACATTGACTTTCAGGTTCTAGGTTATTTCTTCCACATTGTTTAGTTCATTGTTAGACTTTTGTTGGAGTTTATCGGAACTCCCTATTTATTTCCTTAGTATTTAACTTGCTTTTGTAACTTAAATGCCTTAGTTTTGGTTTAGTTGCTTGGTTTGGGTTGTAGTAGTGGTTCTTCCACTGGAGAGTTAGTGTGGGTGTCAATCATGATGGACTGGGTCGTGACACTCCCCCCTCCAACCGCCACTCCTTCACTTCCTATCTCTTTCTATTCTTTTCTTTTTTGATCGTGTCCACCATTTTGTTTTTCAATTAATGACAAACAAAAGAGAGAGAAAAGGAAAATAACGATGCATTCATATAGAAATAATTATATCAATTAAAAAATGACTTAATTAAGAAGTATGTACGAATATTACATTTTTCTTTTGTGTGTTAAATTCAAAATAAATGAATTAAAATAATCATTTCTCTTATCCCACCATATCAATAATAAAAATTAAAAGAATATAAACAAGTGAGTTCATTTCAAGTTTGAGTCCCGGATATCCTAATTAAGAATAAGAGATTTAAAAAAAGGAATAAAAAGAGAAAATGATAAAGACATTTGAATAATTGATAGAAAAATTTATATTGATAAAAATAATAATTTGTTTAGATGGACAATCAGTCGGAATGAGTATGGATTTTAGTTGGATCCCCATTTATGAGTTGGGTTACATTATAATAAATTGGGGGTTGATTTAAAATAGGCCAATAGGAAGATATCATGAAATTAATTATTTTTTCAATGTTATTTTCAAGTGTATAAATATGAATCTTATGTGGTTTTATAAAATAAAAAAATAAAAAATATGATTTTTATTATTTATTTGAGAAGGGTTTAAATTTGGATCAATCACATTAGGCAACACAATAAATAAATATTTAATAATGAGCCAACGGATTAACATCGAGGATATGTAACGACATGATTCCATCGTTAGGGAAAAGCCAATGGAGAAAGAATTGGGGTAAGAAAACTTTTGGTAGTAACTTGGAATTTCTTAACCTAGTCCAGATTTGGACGAAATCGGAGTCAATATAGTCTAGGGAAATCTGGTAACAACTGAGTGATTTAATTATGATTTTGATTACATAAATAGCTAGCTAAGACGTTAAGAAACTCGTACGGCTTTATGGAATAGAATTCGGGTGAGTAGAAATAGGGTTGAAGGTGTGTTGTGAAATAGGGGTTTGGAATTCAAATTACAGCATTCTGTCTTCGTGCATGCCATTGTAGCAGGATGGCTTCCATTGTAGCAGGATGGCTGCCATTGTAGCGGGATGGGTCCCACCGTAGCGGGACAAACGCGACTTAAGTCGAAAATAAAACCCCAAAAATGTTTTATTTTACACTTTTCGACTTTGAGAGCTAAGGAATGACCCCATGAGTTTTCTTGACAGTTTTCCACCATTCTTGAGGATAAAGGTAAGGTCTTCCCTCCCTGAGTTCGTTTTTCGATCCATAGAATATAAATTCGTAGGTAATTATTGTTGGGGAAGGGTTTTGATCTGAAACTAATGGTGAATAAAGCCCTAAATTGGGTATTAGGATCTTGGGTTTGGTCTAGGGTTATGGGGTTTGTTATAATCCGGATAATAGACCTTTGATTGTTGATCCTTGCGTATATTAATTGTTTGTAGACCTAGAATAAGCAAAAAGAATCTGGAAAGGGAAGATTCAAGTGCCTTAGGGGATTCAACTTGGATTCGAGGTAGGTAATGGTTGTGATTTCATGATTGTGTGATATATGTTTGTTCTTGCTTCATTATAATACGTGTATGTATGCGGATGTTCCACTATTGATCACACTACTTGTGGATGAGGATAGATGAATGATGAATGCCATGAATCATGACTTGATTGTATGATTTTGAGAATATACTTGTGATTGTGATTGTGATTGTGGCTTGTTGAATAGATCGGGTGTTGCGTTCCGACACACTAACTTAGATCGGTTGCCACATTCCGGCATAAACATTGGATCGATTGCCACGTTCCGACATAAACATAGGATTGATTGGCATGTTCTGGCATAAACATTGGATCGGGTACCACGTTCCGGTATGCTAACAGTTTGGGTGTGGGTTCCATGAGAGAACCATTGATTTGACATAATTGTATATCTTGATAAATGTGAAATTGTTTGTTGTTTGTAAATGATATCGATATTGTGTATATTCGGTGTACGCATGTTATTATATTATTGTAATGACTTATGTATGTTGCACTTAATGGGATAGCCATGTGATCCTACCAGTACACTGTGGTTGTGTACTGATATTGCACTTGCTCTTTCTTTATTGAGTACAAGGCATCTTCAGGTGATTGTTGAGCGTGACCGGATTCAAGGGTGATCTAGTTCTTTCGGGCTACCATGGATCTTTCTTGTTTAAGTCCACTTTTTTCGGACTTCGACTTTAGTTTAAGGTGTTGTTTAGTTTCGGGGTTGTACCCCTTGTTCTTAGACTTGTCGTTAGTAGAGTTTTGGTACAATGACTTTCAGGTTCTAGGGGTTGTTCTTCCGTATTAGTTTGGTTAGTTGTTTGTTAAAACCTTGGAGTTTATGGGGACTCCATTTTTATAGTCATTTAAACCTGCTTCTGTGTCTTTAAATGCCTTAGTTTTCATAAAATTTGTTTGTTTGGGTCGTAGTAATGGTTCTTCCACCGGAGGGTTTATTTGGGTGCAAATCACGACGGTCTGGGTCGTGACAGAATATTTTTTAGCAAAAAGGTGGATGTCAGGGGTATTTTAGGGCCAAAAAGTGGATGGGGGGTAATTTTGTACCAATACAAATACTTGAGGGGCATTTAGGCCCTTTTTCGTTAAATTATTTAGTTAAACAAAATTTGACCAAACAGACTATTAGAAGTCCACTTAAGGGGGTGTCAATCAATATTTCTTTGTTAGAAAATTATATCGGTAGAAATATTTTTTATATACATTACATATTGTCACCCTCTTAGCTTCTTTGTGAATCTATTTTTTTATATTTTGACATATTTTAATGATAATTCTGATTGTGCCACTAATTAAAATGATAATGCTTAATAGCATTGATCATACCAAGATGTGTAAATAAAATAAAGATAGATATATTACAAGTTATTGGGAAGGTACTTTTCTAGTGTTTGAACACTAAATTATCTACCTTTCAAATAGCTATGACGAAAAAATTGGCTTTCACTTTGGCTTTGGCTTTAGCTATGAAATTTATCAGATTTATTTTCCTTTTCCTTGTCTCATTTTCCGTCGAAGTGGATGAAAAGGCCGATGGGTACGGCGAGCGCGCACAATGCCTCACTGTTAGTCTAGCCGGCCTGGGCATGTTTGAGCCGATTAAATGAGGAAAATTGACCTTAGCTTTCGATCCCCGAATTTTAAAAGCAACTTGGTCATAAGCCAATGCTGCATCCTCCGGGCTTTCATAAGTTCCTATCCATAGCTTCGTGCCTTTCCTATCCGGATCTCTTATCTCCGCCGCGAACGTCCCCCACTGCCTCCGTCTCACACCTATGTACCGCCTCCATTCTCCCAACACATTTTTTTCACGCGCCACCACCATAGGCCCCTTTATAACTTCACTTGAGTTAGGACTATTAGGTAATTCGATGTTGCTTAAATTCATAGGTGAAAGAAATTCATATTCAAGAAAATCAAAATCAGATAAAGAGAACTTCGTATTAATATTCATTTATTTTTTCTCTAGATATTTGTATGAAATTTCACTTAATAGTAGGTTTTGTTATGGATGATCAAATGGAAGGGTTCATAAACTATGTTTATTTATACCCTTTGGACTATACATGTAGCGACTTAGTCCCTACATATTATTTTTAAAAATATTTATTGAATTTCTACGTTGGTTCCGTTTTAAGCACATGTATGTTATGCTTTTTGTGTATATTATTATTCTAATGAACTTGAAGATAAATTAAATAAATGTATGAATTATTGCAAGATGTTATGCCCATCACGATAAGGACACGTTCTTCTGAAAATTTAAGAGTCATAAGGGAAATATAATTATTTGATGAGTGATGACCAAGCTATTTCTAGTTATATATATAAATATTTGTTTTTTTTTCTTCTGCTTCAGATTATGTGATATATTTTTCTTTAATTTTATTCCAAAAGAATGATACAGTTTTTGCCGTCAAAGTGGGCTTAGCCCATGGGGCCGCCCCAACCCTACCCGTTATTAGGGTAGGGTTGGGATAGGATTTTTCAAGCTCCATTTAAAACTAGGGCTTATAAGCCCGGCCCATTTAAGCCCTTGGCGCTTGAGGCTTGATCAGGGATGGGCCACGGTTGGCCCATTGGCCAAAACTTTTGTAATTTACAATAATCTCACTAGTATATAAACTAGTAATTTGAATACACGCTATGTTGTAATATTATGAATCTTCGTACCCAGATACATGTATCTCTGAATAAATGGACTCAAAATTAGGTTAATTTGTTCTAGATATATACACTCTATCAAAGTAGATTCGCATGTATCTAGGATACATATACAAATCTTGTGACTTCGCCTCCCTCCCATCTTGCTTGTCACTCTCTTATCTCACTCGCATATCTGGTATGCGAGATACATGCTAATTATACTAAATTTTTGCTAGTGTTATTGAAACAACACCATTGTTTGTCATATTTTATTTGAAAATCTTCTCATTTTCTTGATGTTATAGAATAACATGTTTGAAAAGAAATAAGAAAAATAAAAAGAAGGGCTAGCCCGCCCCATCTCTCGGCCCTTCTAGGGTTGGGTTGAACATTTTCAGGCCCTACTGAATGAAAGGACAGCCCACCCTAGCCCTTCAAATTCCTTGGCCCGCGAGGCTTGAGCCGGATGGGATTGTGCCGGCCCTTTTTGACAGCTCTAAATACAGTATATCGTTATATTTAGAATGATTTACTTTAACGTTTAAACTATGTATTATTCCTAATGAAATAATTTATACTTATATTAAATATGTATAACTTGTTTCAAGCAACAATTTCCGTTCCCATAGATTGAGTTTGAGGGAGTAGTTTCCATGTGTTTTAGGTACAAAGTAACGTAATTAAATATGTTTCTCAATAGATGTTATATTAGTGAAATCATTTTCAAGTGTTAATTACATATATTGAATTGCAAATAAATGTTTTTGCTGATATTTAAAATTAGAGTACCATAAGACCTTGATGATTATATATTTTAATTTTGTTCTTTTATACGGCGATGACTCACATTTAAAAGTTAAGTATCATTTAATAATTCAAATTTATTAAAACACAACATGTACAATTAATAAAACAGATTCATTTTATTATGATTTCTTTTATTACTTAAAAAAAAAAAAAAACTCAGTAAAGTTAAGTGGTAGCGGGCTAACTGGGGTGCTTGAGAGGCTTTGGGCCAACTAGCGGGCTAATTTGGGCGGGACTAAAAAGTTAAGATTTCCTTCTTAAAATGATTAAAAAAGAGGAAATTTCGCAAATAGTCACAAAAATGAAATTAATTAGACTTCATAGCTATAGTTTGCTCATTAAGATTCATAGTTACACGTTAGAGGGAGGAGAGAGGCGAGCGAGAGAGGGCAGAGAGTGGTGAGAATCGAATTATATTTGTATATCTGTTAGATAATTGTATATATGTAATTGATATACATATGTATAAGAGAGGAGAGAGGCGCATGTAATTATAGCTAAAATTAAGCTGCAAGTGGTAATTATTGGAAATGTAGCTATATTAGCTAATTAACTAGTAAATGTTTACTTATCTGCGTAATTTCTCCTTCAAAATAGTAGAAACTATCTAATTCCTACCACATTTACTAATTCTCCCTCTAGTTTGAAATAATTACATTTTATATTACTAATTAATAATGTCATACCAAATTTCAAATCAGATACACTTAGATGTACATGTTTTTTGCTACCAGATACATTGAATAGGGAGAGAGGCAAGAGAAAATAGGATGGAGGCAAACAAGATTTGTCTATGCATTCCAGTTACATGTGAATCACACTAGATACACACTAAATACATGTACTTATATGTAAATTGTCTGATTCGCATGTATTTGGTAATAGGAGAGTGACGAGCGAAATGAGAGGGAGGCGAGCGAGATTTCTCTATGTGTCTCAGATACATGTGAATCCATTTGGATACTGTATATCTAGAACAAATTACATCTAATTTTGACCTCATGTAATCCTATATAGCGTGTATCTAAGTAGATATTACAAAAATCTGATAATATTCGTAATATTACAAATTAGATAGCATGTATCTAAGTAATTAACTCCTAAACTAGTGAAATTTTTATTAATTACCCTAAAAATAAAAATATATTTGTTCAATATCCGAAAATTTTGGATTATGAATTAGATTCAAATTTAATTTTTAAAATATATGAATTAACTAAGTTTGTTTGAATTAACAGTCTCTGTTAGCTAAATATTTTTTGGAAAAATTACCGAATTACACATTTTTTCTTACCTTATTTTCTATTATTCCCTACCATTTTAAAAAATTACAAAAATCCTTCTTTTTTCTCAAATTCTCTCATTTCCAGATACATAACTTTCAATCTTTCAACTTCACTATTTTCTCCCTTTTTTCATGCCTCTAATTACTCTACTATATCACCAGTTACCTTCATCACTCCTTTATTTTGAATTTTAAATATATTCTCTCTCCGATTAATAATTTAAAGGTAATCAAGAGGTAGTTCTTCATTTATTTTTTCCTTTCCAATTCTTTTTTTTACAGAAAAATCATGTGAATATTGGGGTAATTTATTATACACAAAGACAAGTATTTTACTGTTAGAGAGATGATTAGAATGTTGACTCAATAACCACCCATACATGGACATGACAAAACAAACATGGAGAAAATTAGGACAAAAACGAATTATAAATAGTGTCACTTATATATATGGGTATATATCATATGTATGTGCAGTATTATTTTATAACTAAATCATTATTTATCGTATTAATAATTTTTTGTTTGAATATGATACATAGCTACGTCAAATTATACGGGCATGATACATAAATACTAATTTATACTAAATGTATCAATATCAAACCAAACAACTTATGAATAACAATTACATGTTTAATGTATTCCGTAACAATACAATACTTATCAATTTAAACGAGATACATAAATAGTAATGTATCATGCTCTATTTTTTTAGATATGATACGTAAATTCGAATTTATACTAAATGTATCAATTACATAGCAACTACCACATGATAATGTATCGATCTCAAATCTAACATCTTATGGGCAACAATTACTTATTTAATGTATCTTGTATATACAATACTTATCAATTTAAACGAGATACACAAATAATAATGTATCATGCACTATTTTTTTAGATATGATATGTAAATTCGAATTTATACTAAATGTATCAATTACATAGCAATTACCACACGATAATGTATCGATCTCAAATCTAACATATTATGGACACAATTATTTATTTAATGTATCTAGTATAAATACAATATTTATAAATATAAACAAGATACATAAATAATAAAATGCTAAGTACAAAGATATTCATGATGTATCGATAAAGGGTATGCGACGGTAAGAATTTGCAAGCACTTAAATTGCTTGGCTTAGAACTTTGAGCTATGTTTGAAGCTTTATTTATCTACAGACTACAACAGAGAAAATGAAACAAGTTATCAGTTATATTGGTGGTCGAGTTATGGCGTCTTCTGGTTCCCCTACTGTTGATTCCTCTTCAAAACAGGACAAAGAAAATATTGCAGAAACAAACACAGTCGTCCAAATTTATTTTTTCCGACAATTTTGAATCAAAATTGAAAGGATCTTCAATAAACTAGGAGAAGAATTTTGAATCTCAAAATTTTCAACAATTTTAAATCAAAATTGAAAGGATCTTCGATGAACTGGAGAAGAAAGAATCTTGAATCTCAATTTTTTTGACAATCTTGAATCAAAATTGAAAGGATCTTCGATGAACTTGAAGATTCAAAAGGAA
>JAJOOO010015319.1:0-11119 GCA_029582685.1 Solanum piurae | reverse complement strand
TGTCGATTGAGACGATACCGCCATCCAAAAGATACCCAGAAGATCACCTATGTTGTCCGGTGAAGCATTATCTTCGTTCGGTACCAGGGATGGCATCACAAGAAAGAGATTCATGCATAGTAAGAGGAAGAAGTCATGCATCGCGAGAAAGAGAAGATTCATGCATAGTAAGAGGAAGAAGTCATGCATCGCGAGAAAGAGAAGATTCATGCATCGCGAGAAAAAGTTTCATGCATCGCGAGAAAAAAGATTCATGCATCGTGGGAAAAAGATTCATGCATCGTGGGAAAGGAGTTCATACATCACAAGAGAGGATTCATGCATCGCGGGAAAAGAGTTCATGCATCGCGGGAAAGAGATTCATGCATAGCAAGAGAAGGACTCATGCATCGCGGAAAAGAACTCATGCATCGCGGAAAAAAAAAAAAAGGGTCATGCATCGCGGGAAAGAGATTCATGCATAGCAAGAGAAGGACTCATGCATCGCGGAAAAGAAGTTATGCATAGCGAGAGAAAGAAATCATGCATCGCGGAGAAGTCATGCATAGCAAGCGGAATAAGTCATGCATCGCAAGAAAAGGAGGTCATGTATCGCAAAAAGAAGTCATGCATCGCGGGAAGAGATTCAGGCATAGCAAGAGAGAGATTCATACATAGCAGGAAAAGAAGTCATGCATCGCGGAAAAGAAGTCATGCATCGCGGGAAAGAGATTTACGCATAACAAGAGAAAAGTTATGCATCGAAAGTGAAAGATTTACCCGTCACAAGAAGATCAACATCGACTGCATTATTTTCCTTTGCAAAAGATGACATCAAGAGAAGTATCAACATATTACATCAGCTTATTTTATTACTTTGACATCAAAAGAAGAGTACATTGAAGATTATATGGCAAATATAAGACACAAGCTTTATTTGCTTTACGTCAAACTCGATGGGGTTGACGTCAAATTTTCAAGGAGAACAATTAAGTGTCAACATGGTAAAAGACGCTGTCTCCCATTTGAATTGCATTTTTATGCTAATGAGTTTTATCTCAGTCTTTGTCGAGAGCATCCGAAAGGATGAATTCTCCAAAACGAACCACAGGTGCGGACTACATCAATTAGGATGCAGCACAACGTGGAACTTTTTCTTAGCAGCGAACTGGGACATAGTCCTAAGAGGAGTGCCAAACTCTTAGGACGCGAGCAGAGGAGCGACTTCCGCCACAATCAAACCACACCCCTATCAAAAGGCATGTGGGTTTTTCTTAGATTGTCGGTTTTAATTTCGCATCCGGAAATTCTTGGTATCTGCCGGAAGCAGCTTTCCAATCTGAGTGACAATGCACCAAGAGCTTTGGAAATCATGTCCGTGTAAATTCTTAATTATGGGTGTGAAGTGCACCACATTCATGGCTAAGAGGTTGCAAGCCTCCTTTTCATACTCGACTTACTTTGTCACTTCTCCAGAACCAAAGGTTATCTAGCATAATAGATTTCCTTTTCAACCGATAGAGTCGAACTACAAGCAGCCTGATTCCCTAAGTTGAGGGACATGTAGGCGGGCTCAATGTTGAAAACTCGGCTGTATTCCATCATCCGCTCTTAAATCTCATTCTCGAGCATTTCGGTCTCTTCATAATCTGATATCGAGATGACCTATGAATTCTTTCAAATCGTGCGTCAAATCAAGCATATCGAACTACAAGTGGCCTGAATTCTCATATAGCCTGAGATATGTAGGAAACCCATTTCTGGGGTGCAGCCATAATTCCTAAAGTCCGTACCAAAAACCCTTTTTTCAAAAGATGAAGATGTGGTCAGTCAAAATTGGATTTGTCAATTTTATTTGCCACGGATTTCTTTCATAAATCCAAGTCAAACGAGGAACAGTTGTTGACACCTAATTTTGACCCTCCCCGGTAACAATTAATTTCGACCTTCTTAATTTTCAAACGATTTAAAGTAATCAATTTTAAAAATTTTGAAAAAATAAAAATAAAAATAAAAAATATAAAAAATAATAATATATATATATATATATATATATATATATGTATGTAATAGAATAATTTGCAAGTTATTTCAAATAGTTTGTCACTTGTTATAATTTTTAAATAATAATATGTCTTTTATATAATTATGTATATAATTGGTACATTTTTATGAATGTTCGAAAATTGTCCCAAAAAGATTTTAGTTTTACTTAAATATTTGGTTAATTAGTTTAGTTATATAATAGTTTATATTTCTGAAGTAATTAGTTTATAATTAAGTCGATTATTTTATTTCGTTAAGATTGATAAGCTCATAAATTAATTATATTAATTCATCGTATTTTAATTACTAGCCGAACTTGTTCCAATTAATTAAGTTTGGCCATATTTGTAACTTAAATTGGCTAATTTTGCAACTCATTTGGCCAAGTCCTAAATTACAAATTCAATTCCTCCCTTAACAATTATTCCAACTCTTTCAGGTCATTTTTGGGCCTTAATTCCAGCAAATTGCCAGCCCACTTCCACCCCAAAAGACCCATTATAATACAATAACAATACAATGCCCCAAACCAACCGACCCAATTCCCTCTGTAATCCAGGCCCACTTCCAATTATTAGCTCCTGCTCAACTCCTCCAGCCCACCATTCCAACAGCCCTATACATTACATTCAACAATAACACACAACAACAATAGCTATAACGTACAAGAGCAATACACCGACCCCATCCCTTTTTCCTTTCCAATTCTATGCAATATCACAGCAGGCTGAAGCAGAAGCAACGTCTCCTTCACCAAAGGATCGTCCTTGCAGCCGTGGTATCATGCCACGTAGCTCGCCATGGACGTTGAATTGATTCCAACCGTCCGTCTACCTTTCCCCTTCCGGAATAAGATGATTTTTTCAGAAAAAAGTTGTGTCCCCCAAATTGGTGAAAGGTATTTGGGGTTTTGAATTTCGAATTGGGCCCTAGAATCGAATTTTTGATCTCTTTCCCTCCAAGTCTCGAAACCCTAATGTTTCCCTTCTATATATATTTGTTCTTGTTCACTGTTGGGGGAGGAGGCAGAGGTGATTCTTTACTAAGACTAGGATATAGAGAATTTTAGTGGGGAAATTTTTGAACGAAGGGCATAAAAAGATCACTAATATTTATTAAATAGACTACAAGGAAAACAGAGGAGGGGTTCTTTTTTTTGTGTTTTGGGTTTGATATTCTTGCTTAAACCTCTTGCTCGTCAGTGCTCTCAAAGTTTGTGTGTGGTGTTGGAAGGAGCTCGTTGTCTCTGCTGCTCGTCGAGTTCCAGTATCGCTGCATCGAAAAAGGTAATATCCTTAGTCTTATGTTTTGTTTCCTCTCTATCGATATGTGGTCGGCTCTGTTTCCGTTCTATTAGTCCTTGTTTCTCTTTAGGATTTCATATGTTGATTAATAAATTGTTGTGTCTCTTGATATGGTTGGAATGCTAAGAGTGTTGTATTATGTATTTATTGTTGATTTATTGCGATTTGAGTTATATTTTCATCGAGTATTTCTTAGTTTCTTCCTATGGTAGTCTCATTTTTGTCAAAGTCCTCAACCACTGCTTAGCTTGTTTATTCTCTAATGTTGCTATCTCTTTCATGACATCTTAGTGATCGTATTGTTGAACACGATTGGTGGTCTGTCCCTTTGAGTTCACTTTGAATCTTGCCGATGTAATGGTTCGATTTTCTTCGAATGAAGTCACTTGTGTTAACAATTTTTTTATTTGAGTTTGGATAGCTATTTATAGTTCAATTGGCTATTGCTTGTGTGATGTTAACCAACAACTCTCAAGTCTAAATAATTTTGGGTATCTTACAGTGATGTGTTGGCGTGCCATGTTATTTATTCGTCCCAAAACTCCAGTTTAGCTTGTTATAATAAAATCTGAAAATTTTCATCTTGTTGTTTTAATTTTTCTTTTCTTCTTTTTCTTCCCTTCCTTATTATCCTAGAAATCTAAGCATTGTGTTCTCAGTTTAGCTTGAGACAGTAATATTGGGGCTTTCGGTACAAACCTCTTTGTGATTTATCACTAGTTTATGTGTGTTTCTTCATCTCGCTAAATCGTTGTTCCCTCAATCTAGTAGCTGCTCATCTTGTTTTAGATTATACATATTCTAGTCTAGGAAAATTTGGCATTTTGTGATGATATTCCTTTATTTAACACGGCTTTAGTTTAATTTTGGATAATGTTTTAATTTAATTAGAATTCATTCTCTATACTAAGTATGGTGTACTGATTAACTATTGGCAATTCATTGTTAAGTGTGTTTATTAAAACTTAGATAATATATGATATTTTCCTAGTCCTTCATGTCTAGAATAGTCAATGATGCAGTTAGTCATAAATTGTTAAGGATATACAAAAGTGGTTGGAAATTAATTTAATAATGCTTGTATCTACTCCTATGTTTGTTTGATTAGCTTGTTAAATTTTCCTTGTGAGTGACACCTCCTATGAGTACCAAAGTTAAGATTTTTCTCATCATTATTTTAAGTCCTACATAATATATTTTGCTAGAATGACTTATGATTTGTAGCAGTAGTACATATATTTTGTTTTGATAATCTGATGCCATTCTTTCTATGCTTCTTGTATCGATTTAATGTATCGGTTCTCATATATAATTTCGTTGTGGATGCATGTGACTCTAATCCGAGTCCTTTCGGACTCCCCTCTTAGCATATCTTCGAGTTGAATCTCTTTGAGTAAAGTTTTGACTATCATTGGAGAAGTTGGAAGCTAAAATACATGTTAAAGCAAGCTGAGACAGACATTGAAAAGTTCAAAGGCAGGCTGTATACACGTTACATACAGAGGAATATGCAAAATATATGCATAATATACAATGATATACATATCAAATGCGGAAGTACCAGGCATAAATTCGAAAATACAGGTTCTGGAAGTTGAAGAAGACTGTATACATTTGGTATACATCCGAAGATACAGGAAACGGGGCTGGTATACGAGTTGTATGCACTGATATACAACTTGTGTATACAAAAACTGAATTGGTCTAAGGGTCCAAAAATCAGCATCTTTGGCCCAATGTTTCTTGGCAGTGATGGGCCCAAATTTGATTATTTCCTTTCCCTATCTTATTTATTTTATTGTATTTGACTAACACTTTAACTATCTTATGGTTTAATTTAATTAAATTCTCAAGGATGGCCTTTTCATTTTTTTAAAAAAAAATTAAAGCATATATATATGTATATTATTACCGAGTTCTTATTTTAGTCTTGTCCATGTTTAAATTATTTCCCTTTATAAAAATCCTCCTTAATCCTATTTCTCTTAAAATAATTATATAATAATAATAATAATAACAAAAGTAATAATAATAAGTTTTATGTTTATATTCCATACTTAGTTTTATTTCCATTATTAGTTCGGTCAACACTTGAGATTTTTCCCTTTAAAAGATTTTCTTTAGTCATTCCCCTTAATAGTAAATAATAATAATAAAATGAGTCTTTTACTTAGTTATTATTTTCAAAATTGGTCAATATCATTTTAGTCAAATCGCCGGTCAACCGCAAGTTAACGGGCATTCCAAGGGCCTAACACCTTCTCGAAATGTACATTGAACTTCGAACCTTTTTATTTTCAATTGATTTTATCTGTTTAAGTCTTTTGAAAATCTTAAAGTTTTTTTCTTGATTTTTTATTAAAAATTAAGTGGTGACTCTGTCCTTTTTGAAAATTCGATTTCTCTTAAACCATAAGTTTGATCGATTTCGAAAACTCAGTCATTTTTCTTTTATTTATATTTTCTTAATAAAACAACTTGTCAATTAACTATTTTTACTAAATTATACTGGTCTAATTATTTATTTAAGAGTGCCAAAAGAAAAGAATGTAGGAATAAAATAATAAGATTACTTACAATGATTGGAAAATTTCAAGGCTGCAAAATGCATTGGACTTCATGTATCGTATCTCAAGCAATGAACTAATTTCGATTATCAAGTTACTAGTTTACAAGGTTGATTGTATGAGTCGAATCTCTCGACCTCTAATCGCCATACTCCAATTAGTTGTTCCAACTACATCGTTTTAATTACAATTGGGAAAACGGAAAAGGGTCTAAAATACCCTTCAAGTATAGAAAATGAAACAAAAATACCCTTCTTCCACCTTTGGGCTCCAAAAAACCCTTCCATCCACCTATAAGGACCTATATTACCCTTTCACTTAACAGATTCTTTAAGACCATCTCCAACCCACCTCTATTTTACTCTCCATTCTTTATATTTGGAGAGTAAATTAGAGAATGGACACTCCAACCCACCTCCATATCACTCTTTATTCTTCATATTTAGAGAGGTGAATAGTAATTCTCCAAATTTGGAGAACTACTATTTACACTCTTTATTTCACTTTTTAATTATTTTATTATTATTTCTATTACTTTCTAATTAACATATTATTTTACATATAATATCATTAATTAAATATCTAATATTCACAATTCTTTTTAAATGTAATATAATATTTTTAAAAATATATTATTTAATATATACTACTTTCATCCCAAATTAATAGTATTTTAATTTTTTCTAATTTTCATCAATAATATAATTTGATTTTATTATTAATTTTCACTATAAAGAATACACAAAATTTAAATGATAAGATGAAAATTTTAATTTGAAATTACAATACATAATATGATAATTTAAATACAAGATAACAATACAATACATAGCATAATAATTTAAATACAAGATAAAATACAATACTTTACATAATAATTAATTCGCAATGAAACAAGAATCATGCCGAAAAGATGTTGAACGTGCATTCGGAGTTTTGCAATCACGTTTTGTAATTATTACAGGACCGTCACGTTTTTGGAGAAATGAAGTTCTACATGATATAATGACTACAATATTATACTACACAACATGATAATTGAGGATGAACGTGATCTTAATGCACCAATATATTCAAGATGTCGTAGAGGCTCCAACTTTAACGACAGAAATGATGATAGATGACAATCTCGAGTTTACCTTGTGTTCAAACAATACTTGGCAACTTGTGCCCCGACATCCTCAAAAGAACATAGTTGGAACACGATGGATTTTTAAGACAAAGTTGAAGACAGATTGTGAATACTATAAAGCTCACAAATAAATACCAATTAGTCACATTCATAAATCAATCTTGTAGTATGTTCCCATGGAAAGAAAATTTTACAATCGTATCATTTTTTTTATGTGTCAAGTCACCCTCTAACTAATTGTACTTCAAAATCTATAAAATAGTACAAAGAGGATAGTAGTGTATAAGATGCTCTCCTAGACATTTCATCAAACACTTGTAGGACATAATCTGTGGATATGATTTTTAGCTTATTATTGTGTAGTAAAACTTTCTTCAACAAACTCATTTCTCAGTTACCACTCTATCACAACACCATATAAATTACAAATTAGGTTTCAACAAAAGCCCAAATCATAATCTAACATAGTAACAAAATTGAAACTTTAATTTCTTATCAACCAAGCCCTATAATGATTATACCCACTCCACCTCCATCAGAAACAATTCTCGAAGAAATACAAAATCAGTTGTGAAAGACTACCCACGTAAGAGCTCAAAACAACAATAAAACTCAATCCTACTAAAAACCCAAGAAAGCTACCACATCTCTAGGTGGAAACAACAACTTGAAATTCCCTAAATTCGGAATCAGAAGCAATTGGAGCCTCAGATTTTACTGAAATTTATAAATATATTAAAAAATGAAAAGAAAAAAAAAGATACCCAAATCGCCACAGATCAGTGAATCACATTCCAAACAAATAGGAATAAAACTGGAAGGAATTGTACCAATCTAACAAATGTGAGTGAAGACATAGAGAGAGTGAGAATGTTGCTTATGGGCGAGAGAGGGAAATTGGGGAAGGGGAATGAACTTGAATGTTCTATTTTTGAGAGAGGGAAATGCAGGGAATAGGGTATTTTTTGGGAGATTTTGAGAGGGAATTTTGGGTGGGAACATTTAACCAAATAATTTAAATAATATTTTTCGACCTAGACTCATTTGTTCTATGTCATATAATTATTAATACTATATTTATGCATTCATTAATTTTTTTTTCTAGAATTAAATATAAAGAATGATGAAATAATTTAAAGAGATTTAGATTTTATTATTAGGGATAAATATCAATAATTGGCAAAGTATAATAAGATTTTGGAAGCAAATGTTGTACTATTTTTAATATTTGTATCAATTATCGTTGTTTTAAAATTATTTTATTCTAAATATCTTTATTTATGACATTATAAGCCAAATATTATTATTTTATAACATGTATCTCAAATATTACTTAATATATATTGGCGTATCTCTAATTTTTTATAGTATTAGGTTCAAGTAAATGACTAGTTCTCATCGTATAATAAAGAAATTCAATTGTTGGTCATTAAAGAACATAAAAGAAACTTTTTTTATATTTTCAAAAGACAACATGTTTTTATCTAAAATGTGAATTCCGATGAATATTGAACTAATGAAAATGATTAGACACGCGAGATGAATATTATTTCGATCTATTATTTGTGGATGAATTGTGTGGGTTTGAGTTAGCTAGACATTTAGATATTATTGTCTATTTATTTAAAATATATTTAAAACTTATGACTACAAATATGATCCCATAAAATTAAATTGAATGAAACTCTATATGAGCATCTAATAACATAATTGGATCAATTAAAATATCATTCTCATAATAGAGATACGAGTCAAATAACAATTCTTGAAGTACTTGTTTATGACGAAGCTTGAGAGAGACTTAATGAGGTTATGTTTAAATTCATTTTAAGTAGTCAATTAAATTAAATTAGATATAATTTAACTATATATTTTAATTATATTTGAAATTTACAAGTAAGATCACATAAAATTGAATCACGTAGAATAATCAACAACACGTAAACACACTAGCTCGGTAAAAATATTTTCTCGATCAAACAAGTTCGAGCCAAATAATAATTCTCAAAATATATGATCAAAATGAACCTGAGTGAAACTTAGTGTAATTTTGTACTTTAAATTCAATATAATTTTACTCAATCAAAGATTATTAGATATAATTATTTTTTATTCATTATATTAAAAATTTACAAATAGTTTTGTAAAACTGAATTGGATTGAATTGATCGATGATTACCTATAATGCATTACACTAAATTGAATCATTTGATCAAGATGAATCTTAGAGTTCAAATTAGTGAAGTTGATTTTGTTTAAATTTGATATAATTAATTAATCAAAGTTAATTATATATTAGATTTTATTTATTTAAATTATATTTGAAATTTAACGTTAAAAACTTGTAAAATTGAATCGAATAGAAAAAGAACACATTTAATTATACTAATACGATAAATATGTTGTTTTATAGAAGAACTTCGAGTCGTGAAGTCTAGAAGTCTCTTTAATTTACTTTCTAGTTTTTGAATTTGTCTTCAATCTAGATAATATTTTGATGAGTTGATTTTATAATATCACGTAAGAACTTGTTTATGCGGGCAATAATATATATCCAGGTGTACAAATCTCTCAAAAGCATATATATGTACATGTTTCAATAAATATTCATCTAACTATACAAAATTGTTACAACTAATTTACAATAATTAGATTAGTACTATTGTCGTAATAACTTTAATTGTACGGAATGAAAATTATTTAATGTGGCTAAAATAATTACTATTGCTATAATAAAAATATAATTCGTGATAAATAAAATTATCTATGAATTTTGTCACAACAGTAAATCTATAATTATAACCACTTTGTCATAGTAAATAATTATAGTTATTGAGCCAACTGCTGTTCTAATTATTTAGAAACTTGAAGCAAATATTTATTAAACCACAATAGGCTATTTCAAATAATTTATGGTGGCTAAAAGGCTACTACTGATTTAGTAAGTTTTAACTCCTATCAAAGAATAGTAATTAGCTACGAAATTTACTATATCAAAAAAATTATTGTTATGTCATTTAACTATTGCCTTAATTTTTAATAACTTGAATTTTTTCCCCAGCTACAATAGTTTATTTCAAACAATTTATCGTAGCTCAAAGATTACTATTGCTACAACAAATTTAAATTCATGGCTTAAATTAATAATTAACTACAAATTTTGTTCTAGCAAAAACATTGTGGCTATATCTTTTAACTATTGCCACAACTTTTTTGGAACTTGAAGCAAACATATTTATTTAGCTACAACATTTTGATTCAAACAAGTTATTGTGGCTAAAAGTTTATTATTGCTACGATAAATTTTAACTTGTGGTAAAAATTAATGATAAGCTACAAAATTTTATTGTAGCAAAAAATTTATGGCTATATCATTTTAACTATTGCCACAATATTTTATAACTTGAAGCAAAATATTTATTTAGCTACAATATTTTGTTTCAAAATAATTTATCATGGCTAAAAGGTTATTATTGCTACGATAACTTTTATTGTATGGCAGAAACTTATGATTAGCTATAAAACTTTATCGTAGCAATAAAGTTGTAGCTATATAGGCAATTATTGCCACAATTATTAATAATTATAGCAAATATGAAGAATTAGCTTTGTCAATTTGATTGTCGTGGCTACAAAATTTTACGAAGTTTAAATAGCTACGAAATTCAAATTTTTGTGGCTATTACTAGGTAATAGCTATGATTTTTGAATTCATAGCTTCAATTTTGTAGCTATAGATACATTTTTTTGTAGTGTTCTCATTCTCAACATTTACTTCAAGTGATTCCATGCAATTTCTCATATTATTTATTTACTTAAAAAAAAATCGTTTCATTGTTAAATGAGGTTTTAGACGTACATTTTCTTTTTCTTTAAAATTATTTTATGTACGTTATGTTGAGATTTGACATAAGAGTATTATGTTGAAGTTTTTGTTTTGAATTAGAACTTATGTCATACTTTTAGTTTCATTTGTTTTAGCAGTATTGACTCAATAGTTTACATAATTGCAAGTCATTTATTTTTTTAGTTAGGCTTGATTATCATTTTTTTTGTCAAATGTTTTCATAATTAATGGTATTATATTTATA
>JAJOOO010015317.1:0-10660 GCA_029582685.1 Solanum piurae | reverse complement strand
CCCACTTCCAACTTGGGGAAGATGAACTCCTTTCTTCAAGTTTCCAAAACCCTCTCCAAACTTGAGAGTAAAATAGTACTAAATCCCAAATCTGATAATAAAAAATATAATACTAAAATCTGATACTAAGCTATAACTCTCAACGAGTATTTATAGTTTTCAAAAATATGTGTTGTGGTGGATCACTCGACGACATTAGTCAAAATTGTCGATTGACTCGGCGATTTGCCTTTTGGTGTAGTTCATCGCCATCTTGCACCGTCCTTCGGCATCGTCTCTGTGTCATTGGGCGACATAGTACTGCTTTGTGGAACTATTCGGTGACACACCGACTGCTCCCTTTTTCCGCCGACTTGATCCTTTCCTTCAGGGTTCAGCACACTTGAACAAAAGGCGAAGTGAGACCCTTAGGCGATTCGCCAAGTGAACTCGGTGATCCTCAGGCCTTCATTTTCTTGTTCTTTTCACCCTTTTCGTTCTTTTTTGCATCTAATTGTCCATGCTTCCACTCAAACTTCAAATACCTAAAACTTAAGCATTTTCATCAGATATTGAGATGAAATAAGCAATTGAGGACACTATTTCTATTAAAATAAAGCCCTAAATGAGTCCAATATGTGGACTCATCACACCACCATTAGGTCT
Source organism: Solanum piurae (assembly GCA_029582685.1). NCBI lineage: Eukaryota > Viridiplantae > Streptophyta > Magnoliopsida > Solanales > Solanaceae > Solanum > Solanum piurae. The sequence continues at coordinate 10,015 of JAJOOO010015317.1, read as the reverse complement.
ACCAATTCAAGACAAAGACTTAGAATACTTCATTAATCATTTATGAAAGGGCTACCACCATTAGGTCTACCGATTCAAGGTAAACTATTAAACACATGAAAGGGCTACCACCATTAGGTCTACTGATTCAATGTTCATTAAGTCAAGATACATTAGTTACACAAGAAGAGGACGCCCTAAGCCTACCAATTTAAGGTACATTAATCAAGATCACTTTCAATTACACAAGAAGAGGATACCCTAAGCCTACCAATTCAAGGTATAACATTACATTGAAGAAACCTTTCACAATATATCATCATCATTCACAAGTGTATAATTGAGAATAACCTTCAATAATATCACAATTGCATTGTAGTCATGATCACATTACTTTAATTGAAATCACAAAGTATATACATAAGCATCATGATATACATCAACCTTCATAATTTGCCCTTCAAGGCCATTAATAATAATTCACCAATACACCCTGAATTACTATAATTTAGGCATGAATAATGACATAATTCAAGTAACTAAAGCATTACAAGATTAATTGCATAGTATTCATCTTACTATAATTCACCCACATCACATAGTCATAAAATTAAGGTTATGGGGAAATCATGGATTCATGGGGGATTTTATCTTAAAACTACCATAAAACAGCAATTCAATCTCAATATATGATAATTAAACCATTGAAAATGTTTTTAGAAAGAATCCATGACAACCCTTAGTTTTGGAGAATTTCCAACTTCGAAATTGAAGGTTTGAGGACTTCATGGATGAAAAGTTAACCAAGAATCAAAACTATCATACCTTAATTGAAGATTCCTCATGAATTTGATTGGAAAATATGAGTCCTTGAGCCCTAGACCTTGACGTCTTCTTCTTCAATGGAGGTTTTAGAGAGAGAATTATTTGGAGAGGAGTTGATTACTATTTTGGGTTTGGGAATTATGAATTGTAAAGGGGTGTTTAATGACTTAGAAGGTCTTAAATAGGTCTAATAAATCAATATAAAATGACCCCTTACTTAACTAACCACCCTAGGAATTTACCAACTTACCCTCAACTTGGCCGAGACTAGGTAGATTGCAGACCTCACCCACGACCTAGGACCCACGGTCTGTGAGTTGAGTCACATGGCGTCTTGCAGGTCCGTAGGTGGAGGTCTGAGGCTTCTAAAATGGTCTCTTGACTCACGAAGCCTCCCCACAAGGTGTGGAGGGACCTACTCCCTCGTAGGTCCCATACGTAGGTCATGAAAATTTGGCAGTTTTGGCGCATCTTGGGGTTAGGCTTTAGGGTCCTCCTCAAGGACCCTTGGTTGGTCCTTGGGGGGTTGTACCATGACGTTTAAGCCCTAAACCCCTCAATCTAAGTTTGGGAAACCATTTTACACTTCTAAACCCCACATCACACTCAAAAACTCCAACGTAAGGCTCTAGTTTCACCTACTAGTTTTCCGGGTGTTACACTCATAAATGTAACTCTTATCATTATCATACTTAGTTCCTCAAGACTTAACTCAAAACTATAGTTGATTACAAAAGAATTCTCAATTTGACTCAAATGTCCTCTTGGACCTTCCTCTTAACTTTACTTTAATTTGAAATGTAATTATAAGAGCTATGATTAGGATATAGGATCTCTCAATGATTAATGAAAGCTTAAATAGTTAGTAATAAGAAGAGAGGGATGACACGAATTGGAAAGCACTGGCGCAACACGGGAAAGGATTTTATTTTTGGTCACAAAATAAATTTTGAGACAGAGGACTTTGTGTCCTCTCCGCGACGCGGAGAAGGGGTGTTCAACTGGATACTGAAAGATCTTAAGAGCCTCCGTGACGTGGACCTGGGCGCAAATATTTGTCCGATCTTTTCTTCCTCTCCCAAACTAGATTCAATTCATACCAAATACAATTTCATTGCCCAATTTCACAATTTTCATGAACCCAGACTGTTTTCAATGAACCCCACACAAAGTTCATCAAGGATAACACTCATTCGCAAGACCCCTCACCTCAATAACTCAACAAGACTTCATTATTAAAGAATGAAGCTAAAACCTCAAGAACTTCATCAAGAATCTCAATCAATAAACTTTAAGAACGAATTTATGGATGAAATTCACATGATTGGTGTGAGGGAAAACAAACCCAACGCTATGAAAGCTTACATACCTGGAAGAACAATGTTCTTGAAGAAACTTGAAGGAAAATCTTGGAAGATGAACCCTTGCCTAAGCGTTTCTTGAAGTTTCTTGAGCGTAGAAATTTTGGAGTGAATGAGAGGGTTTGATTATGAAAACTGATTTTTCTACATGTTTAGGGTAATTTAGATGACTTCCTGAGGGATTTAGGACTAAAATACCCTTAAAGAAATAAATAAAATGAGTTGGAAGTTGAAATATATTTCCAGCGGATAGTGAGGTCCGTAAACACTCTGTAACGCGGAGCTGCTGCCAGGTTAGAGCGTCTCTAGTAAATCAGTCATAAAATTTTACTCATAACTCTAATTAAGTAAAACTTGGTGGCGTTGAAAAGAGGACTCGAAGACCTTTAATTTGATAGGTCATAGGTCACTTAACTCTTTGTGCTGAAAGTTATGGTCGTTTGAAGCTGACCCAAAACTTAAGAAAACTGATGGGTGACTTAAACGAATTTCTCTTTAGTTCTTTTGAAACTCGAGGTGTTACATCTATTGAACATAACACCTAAGAAAAATTAAAATCTCGTTCACAATCGAAGAATGGTTCGAGTCTTAACTTAAAAAATTTTGGGGTGCTACAATTTTTTTCTTCCCGGGTATGTAAGAATATCACAGTGATGGATTGAGTTCGTCCTCACGCCCTACATCAACTTTCTATCAGTAAAGAATAATCTAGGTTTACATCCTTAGTTTTGATAATTCTTGGGATGAGTTTGTTGTTTAATTTTGAGTTGCTATTTCTAAATTTTGAGTTGCTATATATTATGCATTGATATTCTTGAGTTGATTGTTCATGTCTATTTTTCTTTCAACATGAACCCTATTATTTGAGTATTCATTGAGTTATTGATGAGAATCTTTTTAACCGAACAATTATTTTAAATTGATTTATGAGAAATTAAAGAGGAGTTTTGATGAAAGTTTAAAGAGGCATTTTGAGTAAAGTTTAAGGGAACTATTGCTTTTCAAATTTATCATTTTACATTGAGAAAAAAGAAACTTTTATTTCTAAATGAGTAATGAGTTCAGAGTTAATTCATAGCACTTACCTCTTTTAAGATGATATTTTGAGAAATTAACTCAAATTGAGAAAGAATATGGTTTACACATTTGAGCGTGAGTATATATTTATTGGGAATAGTATGGAGCACCGATATGAGGATTAGTTCAGACAACTCACATTCTTCATAAACCATGCTTATTGCTTTAGAGCAAAGCTTTAGTGGATCCACTTAGTTGAGGTGTTCTATACCCCGACAAGGTATAGGTCAGTTCTAGTAGTGTGGGTGAGACGTTGTATCATCACATAGCTCATAGTGATGGTTGTCAGTTAGAGAATCTCCCAAATAAGAGTAAAGAGTAATTTATTGTATTTTAACATACATCCTTGAGTTAGCATCTTTTATTAATGAAGCTTTAAATAGTTTCCTCTTTTATTATTGCTTTGTATTGAGTGGAGTTGAGGTGAGTATTCTTGTAGCCTTATCGGTTCAGTTATTTATTCATTCAGCTTTATTACATACTCGTATATTTAATGTACTGATGTCATTCAACCTGCATCTTTCTATGATGCAGATACATGTGTTCAGGATCATCAATAGGCGCTCCGTTGAGATCACTTGGCACTCCAGTTAGCTTTTGGTGATCCTCCTTGCATTTCGGAGGACTCCCCCTTTCCTATCAGTTTAGTCAGTTTAGGGTGTCGTGGGTCTTGTCCCGATATCCATATTGAACTATAAAGGCTTCATATATAGATAGAGTTGAGGAGTCTCTCAGTACTTTCTTTTCCTTTGAGATGTTTCGCAAATTATTACTATTGGATTTAGTATTGTTTTCAGACAGTATGAGTTGAACAATTTATAGTTTTAATGATTTACTTCTGTTTTAAGCCTTTAAATGCTTGAGCCAGTCTTCCACTAAGTAGTCAGGCCAGGGTTTGCTTGGGGACCAACAATGGTTCTCGAGTGTCATCCACGTTCAGGGTGTAGGCTCGGGGCGTGACAATTCTATCACATAATATTTTACCAAACACCAAATGGCTAATATGCCACTCCCTGTCTTACATGCTCCCATTATACGACGTATGAACAACTAGCCCCAAATTAGCAACAAATATATTTATAATTCTAACCATTGTTATGAAGTAGTCTGGACTTCCCAATATTCTCAATCATCAGTCATCACCTACAACGTTTAACAGGTTATCTAGACTTACACAAAAATCACCCCAGCATTTAAACACCCAATCCGAGCACTAAGGGACCAACATGTAATAGTTAAAACAGAACAGACCAACTTGGTTCTCTCATGGAACACATAATGTTACACTCAAGTAAATCCATTCAAGCCTCACCCCGTCTTCCCTCAAGCCGAAGCATCCCTTTTATAAAATTGGTGGATATATTTTTTAAAAGATTATTATTGAATATAATACTATTTGTTTTTCTACATTTTGGCATGAAAGCAACATTAGGGTGTTGACATTCCAAAGTCAAATTATGATCTAGTAAGGCATGAAATGTGCCGTTTAAATTCCAACTACGTACTTTGTGTTCTTTAAAATTGGCATACCTTCATTATATTTGATATTTTAAAGGTGAGCTACGACTTCTTCTTCTTTCTTCTTCTTCTTTTCAGGCTCCATATGAACAAGAGGGAGTACAAGCTAGACAAATGAGATCGTGCAGCCTATTTACAAATTTGTTTCATCACATCAATCACCTTCTATATATAACTAAGAATTGTTTGCATATTCCTCATTGAATTCAAATCTAAATATTTGTTCATCCAAGAAGATATCTAGCCAAATTTAATCTTTATGTGGTATAAAATATATCAACATTGATTTTCTCATTTATTATTCTTTAATTAATGAAGGAATGTTTATTGACTCTAGAGAGTTAATTGGAATTAAGTGCATATAAATTCATTCGGATTGGAAGCTCATTATTCAAGAAATATTGATATTTATATAGGGAAAATGGTAAAATGACCCCCTAATCTATTACCGGATGTTCAACTACACACTTAAACTTCATGGGGGTCCTATCACCCCCTGAACTGTTTAAAATCGAAATTTTTGTACCCCTAAAAAGCCACAACCACATTTATGTTGATGGGTGAAACTCACGCGTTTGACACGTGGAAAATTCATTACAAAACGTTTTTCTTCAATATTTTCATTATTCTTTACTCTTTTCTTCTATTTGTTTACCATCTCTCCTAACCCAAAAATATTTTCACCATTTTCTCCATTACTATAAACACCAAAGGTCTACCAATCACTACAATCTTGAAAAGGAGAAGGTCGGCAAGGATTTTGATTCCCATTTGCCATTTCGCCCACTACTTGATTACCAATCAAGATCATTTCCATGAATGCATATGTCAAATTTCTCAAATTGGAGTTAATGAATACATAACAATGGTGGAAAGTTGAATCTGGCAAGCCGGCTCAGAAAAACTTCTCCACCATGTGAACATATCGAGATGCAGATCTTAGGTTGCTTGATGGTACAAACAAGCACTCCATTGTTGTTTTCAATCGACATAGCCAAAAACATTTTTATTCTTAAAATTAAATCTGGGTTTCATCGAAAATTTAAAATTCTTCGTTGGTTTGAATTAAAATTACAAATTTGGAGCTCCAAAGAACCAAAATAAGAATTTGTCAACCGAATCAACTTAGTGGGTTGACCATGTACACTGATGATTAACATCTCCAATAATATCGATAAAGAGTTGATTTTCAAAAATTCCTAATTTCATACAAAATTCAAATCAAGAGGAATACAAAAATTCTATGGTACATCTGATGAAGATAGCAGTGGCGGTAACGACATAGAAATGACGGGAGATGGACAGATCTGGTCACAAAGAAGGAAGAGATTTCTATGAAGAAGAAAGAAAGGATTAAGGGAAAAAATAAAAGATATATATATATATATATATATACTAAAAATAAAAATAAAGTTTTAATATTTATGTTTGGTGCTCACTCTCTCAGGGAGAGTGACATACACTCACTTCTCCACATAAGCATTTAGGAAGATGATAATTTCAATTTTAAACAGTTCAGGGGTGATATGACCCCCGTGAAGTTTAAGTGTGTAGTTGGGAATTCGATAATAAATTAGGGGGGGATTTGACCATTTTCTCTATTTATATAATCTGCCTTTAGTTAACTTCAAATTTCAAAATCCTATATATAAAATACTTAAATGACTATTAAATTTTCAAAATCTTTATATAAGGACTTAGAAACATCGAGATGGACTAAAAGAGAAAAATGTATGTTACAAGCAGAAAAAGTATATAGTGAAATAAATGAAATTCTTTTGTTTTTAATTAAAGATTTTAAATTCGAATTTCTAGAATAGAGAAACTCCTACTGTAAGCCTAATTAGTCGTGTCATAGAAGTAGTTACTGAATTACAAATATACAAATGATTGAAGTGTCTCGTTGGCCAATTCAAAAAAATTTAAAACTTGTTTTCACATTTTCTACTGCAGAATCAGTCACAAATTTTTTAAAACTATTTCAATTTATATTTATGTTCAAACGCAACTCCAATTTTTAATCATCATATTCTACTGAAAATAAATACTACTTTCTCTGTCCAACAATAGTTGTTCATTATTGATTTTGCACACTTCTTAAGAAACTATAAATAGAAGGGTAATTTTACTATATCACCCTAATACAGGGCGTAGCTAGAGCTACCCTGGGTGTCCAATTGGACACCCTTTGTCGGAAAATTACGTTGTCTATATGTCAAATTCTACATTTAAAGTATATATATTTAAAGTTGGACACCCTTGACAAAAGTTATGCCTTTGGCGTAGTGGTAATAGGTGTCCAATTGAATGAAAGAGTTCTAGGTTTGAACCCAAATAACACTCATGTTTTATTTTGACAGTCACACTAATAATTCTTGGACACCCTGATAAAATTTTTGGCTCCGCCACTTTCTAATAAATACAATGTCTTGAAAAATGTAATAGGAAAATGACTATAATTAATTATAAGGGTAAAATAGGTACTAAGTATAAAATTATCTATTGATTTCATAAAGTGGACAAATATTGTTGGATATCCCAAAATAGTATAGTGGACAACTGTTATTGATTTTGTCAAACACCACTTAATTTATTTATTTTTAAAATGAAGAAGATAAGAAGTACAATACAACAATAAGAAAAAAGTATAGTCAACCCAATTAAGCAGTACAAAATAGTAGTAGTACTACTCAAATTTTGCCCCTATTTTCTATATATATAATAACAAGTACCCTCCAATATTCAATATTCCAAAGGCTAATTCAATTTGCACAAGCCATCCTATACTATACCTTATTTATACAAAATTTAATGGATCATGACATGCCAGGAATGGGAGGAATGTCACCACCATCACCACCACAAGATCACATGATGATGGGCATGGGGTTGACACACATGACCTTTTTCTGGAGTAAAAATGCTGAAATTTTGTTCTCAGGCTGGCCAGGAACGCGAACGGGCATGTACGTCCTCGCTTTGATCATTGTATTTGTGGTCTCCTTGTTTGTGGAGTGGCTCTCTAACTCCAATTACTTTAAAGACAATATGTCAAATTATAATGGTCTTGTTAAGACATTTGTGCATGGTCTAAAAATAGCCCTTGCTTATCTTCTTATGCTTGCTGTTATGTCTTTTAATGTTGGTGTTTTTATAGTTGTCGTGGCTGGACATACTTTAGGTTATTTCCTATTTGGTAGGCGTAATAATTCTGAGAATAATGCATGCCAAGCTTGATCCATTTTCACCGTTGATACAGTAGAAGCTCTTAATAATGAAATATCTGACGGTGAAGACATCGGAGTTGTTGTCAATTGTGCGTAATTCTTGATATTGTGTCAGCTTATTGTTTTTTAAATTTCCATTTTCCAAAACTTTAATTTCCAGAGGTGAGATGTATTTGGTTGTGATACTGTAAATTAATGGGATTTATGTTATTCGTCACATTTGTCTAATTAATTTGATGATCTTTTTAGTTGAATATTATTCGTTTCATTTCATTTCATTTGTCAATTTTTTTTTTTGTTATCAATTTCATAAGGTATCTTCTAAATATATATCTGCAAACGTTTGACCATAGAAAAACTATAGTAATTTTAGGAGCACAAATTCTACTGCTAACTTGGTAGTACAAGTTTCAGGTTATGCGCAATGTGTGAACCGGTATTTAGTACAAAATGATAAATACGAAAATGATATGATATGGAGATTAAAAAACCTCATACCCAGGATAACATCAAAACCGATCATGTCTAGAATTACCTAATCTACATAGGTCATATAACCCATAAAAATTGCCATAGGTGAATGATAGATTATATCAATTACCATCACAGAATCTCCCATAGAAGTAAAAACATACAGAAGAACATTAAGAGACTCACAAATCATGCCCAGACAGACCAACACCAAATTAAGTAGAAGCATAAGAAAAAGTAAAACCAGGATAAAATAACGATGTATCCATTCGGTCACAAATACGAATGGTACATGTGATCATTGTGTTGGATGCCTCACATCTCGTGTCTACCTGAGAAGGCATAGAAGTGATGCCTACCTCGTGTCTGTGAGTTGCCCCTGCTAGGCTGAGTATTATATTGTCTCTACCTGCTTGACTGGCCACCACCTATGTTAGGCTAAGTGCCATCTCTACCTCTTATATGGCCACCCCCACCCAATAACTGAAGATGATTTATGCTAAATGAAGTCTCTCTTATACACTATAGCATGTTGTTGCTATACTATTTGTCCAATTTAATTTGGCTAAATTTAGGACATCATTTATGAATACCCAACACTCATAGAAACTTGATCCATAGTTGGACTCTACGTTGAAGTATCCCCTCGTCCACTGACTTGCCCTTAATGTACCCCTAGCTTGCATAACAGATTGAATAGGGCATCCAAAATATCCTTAAGGAACTAGTTCATTACCCATTGAAGTTATCACCCTTTTGATCCTGTCTATCCACAGACTTAGCGTAAAATAATTGCTTCACATTCTTAATTAACATGTTCAACCACCTCCAGAACTATATATCTTATGAGGTGATACCATATGCAAAGCCTCTAGCTGAAGTTCCACATTCAGATCCTTGAAACCATCTGATCCTCTCCTCCACTTTGGGTGGTAGCTGTATTGAATACTTGAACAAAGAGTAAAATGGGCCTCATAAACTATGATAGACAGACTCCTCTACTCTATACTGTTAAAAGTACCATTGTGACTTTGCTGTCTCGCAAAGTATGAGAAATATACTTCTCCAAAAATATGGAGTAAAACTAGGTACATGTCAAAGGAAGCAAACCAACGGGTCTACACTCAACATATGCCCACCATCATAACTAATTAGCATCCCCGGCCTCATTAAGTAGAAAGTGACAAACTCCACAATCCCCATCTTATGATGCCTCTTGTGATAATTGATAATGAACTCATTTTTGTGAACCTCCCGAACAAAGTGTGCTGCTTCCTAGTCATCACTGTCCTAGGAAACATACCCATCTTAGAAATCTCATCCATTGGGGGAGCCACACAACATGCGGAACACCTGCATGAATTGTGGGGATAGTCCATTACCTGGCAAGCTTCTCAGTAGAGTCATCACCTTAGCTATCACATTTGAAGAAGTTGGAACTTCCTCCAAATCTGGTAACTCAACCTCCTCTGTCAGTTGCAAATGACTTTGATTCTTTCATTGTGTGCATACACTAAAACAAAAACAACTTTTAGCGACAATATAGACACATTAATT
>JAJOOO010015315.1:0-11304 GCA_029582685.1 Solanum piurae | reverse complement strand
TGGTCTGATCTACGGTCCGTGGATGGTGACCGTAAGTTGCACCTGCAACTTCTCAAAATCTGCATTTTTGGTCTATCTAGGATACGGGGTGTTACAAAGGTAGACGAATCACTTACTTTTATATGAAGAACATAATTAAACATATCATAGCTAGAAAAGAAAGAAGCATAACTGAAAAAGTCACCGTAGTTACATCAAGAAAAATAGATTTTATACTTCATAGACCAGCCATGTGCAACCTGTTTGTGGATGGCCGATCATGAGGACTATGCTTCCACTTTTAGAAACATCTTTCATTGTTTCAACAATAATAAAAGCATTTGATAATGAAAACCATATATAAGTTCGTCAAGAAATAACAGAGATGATTTATGAATTATGTCAGTTCCACCTGAGTCATACTGATGTTCTCCCTAGAACACTCATTTGCTTCCTTCATATTCTATATATTGCGTTGGCATGTGCATAGAAACATAAATTTGCACGCAAATTAGTCGAGTGATGTTTGGGAGGAAGGCATTAAACTTTTTCAAGAAAAATGAAGATCAACTACAACACTTAGTTTTGTGAATATTTTCTTCATTTATCATATTCTAAGTGTTAAAAGTTTTGCTACTATACCTTGAATCGTAAGAGAGAAGTTAGATACTCAATACTATCATTGATGTGCTTATATCAGTATTCCTATACAATTTTTGGTTGAAAAACAGAAAATGTTCAAAGATGTCACTTAGTAATTCAATTATTTATTTGTTTCTCTTAATTAGTTATATCATTTAACCCATTGAAGTACTTCTTTTGAATTCAAGTAATGGTCAAATATTAACTTTAATTCATGACCTAAATAAAATTTTCACACATAAACATCTAAGATGCTCAGAAATGTTACTATAAGAAAAATGTAAGGAATAAACAAAACTACTATAAAAGATGGATACAATAATGAAGTAAAGTAAGTTATTTATATATGATGCAATCGTCCTAATGATATCACTCATGTTACATTCCTCGAGGTGTTTAGGGATAGAATAGAGATTTCTTGTGGCGATGGAAACCCGATTTCTCTAAAAAATATGGATGAGATTCTTTCCCATCAGATGACACTGGAAAAACCTCAGTTGAATCATAAATAACAGAAATATATAGTTATAAAACTTGATACATAAGTTGTTACCAAAATTGCTACCATATATTCAAAAAGAAAAACATGCATGCACATCACCAATTATAGACTGAGTTAGAGAAAACATGTAGACCTAGAATAGTAAAATTCTGTTACCTTCTCAAGTAGCAAGTGACAAGGCTGAATATCGTCTATAAAGTATGGATGAGAAAAGAAAACATTAAAAGATAATTTTGATAAATCAAGAACTTTCAGATGACGATGTTTATTCATAGACACAAATTCAATTTGAATAGCAAAGCCACATGTAATTGTTCTTGAGGTGGGTGGAGAAGAACCTAAGTAGAAGAAAGGCAAAAAGTAAGGGAAAGTATACAAAAGAATATGAACAGAACAGTAGTAGACATGGCTTGCTTACAAACGAGAGAGCAATACACGTGTTAGCATGAAAAGATCAAACTATCAAATGGCCCAAGTACAATGTACCATTCACATAAATTTCGGTACAAAACATAATCGCAGTGTTCGTACAAAAGATTGTTGGCTCATAAATAAGAGAATGTACCAAATAAGGGATCTAGAGAGGTTAAATTTGAGTTATGTATCGTATAGACATCGAATATGAAACATGAAAACTGACTTATTTATGCAAAAGTAATGCATAAGAAATGAATTGATTTGTAGCACCCCCAAAAATTAAAATATCTAAAGGTCACTAAAAAGCTCTATGTGTGCTAACTACATTAATTTAAGTACTATATATCAAGAACTAATTATAAGAACAATGTTATGCGGATATGATAAGAAGTTTATGAGATATATATAAAAAATTATTTAGGATCTAAAGAAAGCCCCAGGCCTAGTTGAGTTGAAAAGTTACGTTATCGACTTAAGTTTAAAAAATCTTACACAAGATTTACCTATAAATGGACACCATTTCTAAGATATGAAGAACTATGTTACGAATAACCAATTTGATGAAATCTCTTTAAATCTGAATTTTAATAGTTCAAATTGTTTATCATTTGAACACTTTTATAAGGAATTATGACCTTTTTATTAGGGTAACAAAACAGTTATGCAAAAATGTGTGAGTCACATGGCATGGAATATGTACCCATGCAACCAATCATGAAGGGGTTTGTGACCAACCTCAAAAAGTGGTCAAGGAATTTAAAAAGGATTCTAGGTTGTGTGAGCTTCACAGCCACCAACAAATCTTTGAGTCGGTAAAAAAAGACTCAGTTTTTATCAGGTCATAAATTTTAGAGATATCATGATCCAAAAATGGACATGATGACACTTGTCTCTTCCCATTGAAACAAGACAGTCTCAACCCAAAAAAAATGAAAGAAAAGCGAAAAATAAATAAATTAAAACAAGATAAAGTGGAAATCCTTATTTTTCTATTATCACCCCCAAAATCTGGTTGTCATCTGTACAAGCCATTATATACACAAGTGCGGAATTAAGAAATAAATACAAGTCTCAATCTTTGTTTCTCAAACAGAACAAAGTGTAAGAAAAGGAAAGAAAAGGTCTGCCGAATGACAAGCAGCTACCTCTTCAAGTCCTTGACGAGCCTCGAGGTCAATAGAAGGAGAAAGAGATCACACGAGTCCGGGCTCGGATCCTACACAAATGTAGAAGCAAGAGTGAGTACCAACAACACGGTACCCAACAAGCGGCCTACTAAACAAGCAACTAGCTAGAAATCGAATACCCCTTACACTCTAACCGAACCTCCTCAAACTACAACCTGCATAGAAATCAGCCCAACCTAGAAATTCTACAATACACGGCTCACATGTCCAATATTCACAGTTCAATCTTCACAATTCAATAATCAAATAATCAAATAAATCAATCTCAATGACAAGTATCTTAGTCACACATAACAAGTTCATCATTTACAATTCACAAGTCAGTCATGCATAAGCATCAAGTGTATCAAGTCACAATGATCATCATTAGCCGAATTCATTTTCCATCGGCTTTTAACACTCGTCGAGAAAGACCTTAGTATGACAACACTTTCCGGGAAAGACCTCGGCATGATAACACTCGCCGGCAAAGACCTCGACATAATAACACTTGCCTGTAAAGACATCGGCATAATAACACTTGCCGACAAAAACCTCTGCATAATAACACTTCACATGTCTCATCACGTTGTTCAACGATCAAAGCATACAAGCAATATCACACCACATAGAAGAGACAACAATTTGCATGATTCAAGTCCACGTTCACGCTTTCAAGCATTTCATCAATCAATCAATAAGGGTCACATTAAGGCAATTCACATCATCATGATCAACACATGACCTTTTTCATTTCAACCTTTTTTTATTCATTTCGATATATCAAGTGAACAATTCAAACCATTCACCTCATTCCCATTACTCACCACACGCATTCAACAAAGGAAGCATATAAATTCAAACTAAAATACAAGGTTTAGGAAGCCACTTACCTTAAATTAATCAACAATCATTCCAATAGTTGAGTTTTCCCCTTCCAAATCACTTCCAAAGCTACACAATCTATAAATAAGCAGGTATATACAATCACTTTCCAGAAAAAACAACACCCACAACCATTCCCTTGAATGGTAGGTCAATCAACACAAAACCCAATTCTAAATTTATGATTTGAATCCAAAATTTAATACCTGAAAATATTACTCAAGGCTTTAGAAAATTATTAGGGGAAATCATTTCGAAATAGGACTTGAAATCAGTTCACAAACTCCATTTTAGCTAAGAACTTGAGTTCTTAAAATCCTCATTATTTACCAATAAAAATCCTATATTTTAGTGTTAAAACTCATAATTAATTAATAGAAAATGAAGGTTTAGGATCAACAACACTTAACCAGATGTTCTAGCATAAAAATCCTCTCAAAATCGCCACCAAGGTCCCCGAAGCTCAAAAATGGAAAAATTGGCTTAAACCCTGAAATGACAGGACAAAAACTCTCCCAGGTATCGCACAAGTGAGCCGCTAAAATCTTGGGCATCACAAAAGTGAACGAGCCTTTGGTTTTGCGAAACTCGCTATCACGAAGGTCAAGGTAAGTTGACCGTTCGCAGAAGTGAACGTCTTGCAAAAGCGAGCCTCGTGAAAGCTAGTTCCTCCTTGCGATCACGAGAGACACCAGGTTCAGGAACCACAAAAATACAACCAACTATCAAAAATATCAAAAGGACCCTCATAATTCGTTCGAAACCCCGTACACACAAACCACATATGCAAATCAATTATACTCAATGTTCTAGACTCAATGGAACTGTCGAAACATGAATCTGAGGTCTCTTTTATCACATCCTGAGGCTATCCCCTTGACATAAGTACGGGGCCTAGGATCACGAGTGACCCCAAGCTAACCCTGAGCTGGCATATCATAAGCATATAAACAATTTATTGTATTAAGGGATACTATACAGAAGTTTAAATCATAAGATAAATAGAGATGATGGGGAATACCCAATACTGTCTGAATATATAAAAGATTGAGAGTTTAACAACAACTGGAAGGTAAAACTCAAATCTAAAACTGAATCTAACTATGTCTGAAATAAGCCTCTAACTGACTAGAGATGCTGGGACATGTACCCAGCTAACTCTAGAAAAACTGAAACTGAAAGACTAAAAATAAAAGAAAACATGTCTATCTTCCTCGAAGAATGAGGACTCACCACTGATAAGATGAATACGGATCTGGAACTGATCTACACGTGATCTGAATACTGAGGACCTGAACCTACATCATGAGAAGATGTAGCGCAGAGTATGCGTTAGTACTTGAAAAGTACTAAGCATGCATGATAGAATAAAACTGAACAATATACATAACTGAACAAAGCATACTGAGCAATGATATAAGATGAACATGATGAATATACTGCACATACTGCACATACTGAATATGAACTAAACTGAATGCAATGACCAAGTTCATAACATACTGTAACTGAATATTGAAATATAACTGATAACCTAGTCAATGCACTAGAATCTAACTGTGGGAGCTACTAATAACCGACATAAAACCATATGAGCTAAGGGAGAAGTCCGATGTATACGCCACATCAAGAGGACCCAATATACCTTGCCAAGGGTATAGAGGCATGATTGGCATGATCACTAAATATGATGCCCATAGAGGGGACTTAACCTACGGGGGCACGTAGTTCTGGGACTATGAGGGTGACTGACCCTAGTCCAACTCGGTATTAAGCCTACCCACAACTAGAATGCGTACAATATAACATAACTGAAATAAACTGGATAGCTCAAGATTCTGACATGCTAACTGAAAATGCAACATTAAGTACTGATAATGAAATATTTAAATACTGAGGCATGTATATCTATTTATTTGTCCTAGCTAGTGTAATTCATAAACTAAATGAATCTACACAACTAGGGTTCTGAATTTCATTCAAGGAACTAAGCAACATTGTTACAACAACATGGAAACCTGATTAGGAATATTCTATCAGCTAAATCACAATAATTTCTAAAGTTCAAGAAACCCTAGGTCTAAGCAATATTTACGAAATCAAGATTCTGACTGAAATCTAGGGACCTATGGGTGAAAGGAACCCACTAGTGAAATCCCACATACCTGGTGATGAATTCCACGGAGAAATCTTTCGATTTTGGGGCTGGAACTGAGGGAAACTTTTTGCGTTCTTGGAGAGGGTTTGGGCGATGCTTTCTCTCTTCTTTTGCTTGGTTTGATCAATTTTTGGGAGAATGAATTGGTTAGGGTAAGGTCTGATTAAGTTACTAAGCTAAAACTGACCAAAATGACGTAGTTTAGGGGTTAAACGACGTAGTTTAGGTGTCCAATGCATAGGGGAAAAAACCAAATGACCCCTGACTTAAAATTTGTCGAAGCCATCGACGGGCCTGATTGACAGATCGTGGATGGAATACGATCAGTCTTGGTCAACCGTTGTTCGACGTTTGGGAGCTGAAAGCTGGGGGTCTGAACCACAACCTGGACCACAGACCATGGTCTGACCTTTGGTCCGTAGGTCCTGGCATGGGTCCAAACTTAACTGGATTTTTTGGGTTTCTGGGGAGGGGTCTGTAGGTGGCCAACCATGGACCCCACCTACAGTCCGTGGGTCAACCTACGTTCCGTAGGTGGCCCCGTTGGTGGCACCTGCAACTTCTGGAATTCTACATTTTGGTCTTCCTACCATATGGGGTGTTACATTATCTCCCCCTTGGGAACATTCTTCTTCGAATGAAGACTAAACTGGGTAAATATGGAGGGAAAGAGCTGAAAAATCTATCACTAAGTACTGGAAACTGAAATCTGACTGAACTAAGTTCCAAAACATGTAAATATGCTGAAAATGCTAGTATAACTGAAGTAACATGATACTAAGACTGAATTTACACAAGGGTAACTGAAAGATTGAAGAGGAATGAATACCTCAAGCTGGAATGGAATCGGAAGGAAAGAGATGAGGATACTTGGCCTTCATGGCTGTTTCTGCTTCCCAAGTAGCTCCCTCTACTAACTGACTCCTCCACAAAACCTTAACTGAAACGACTTCTTTGTTTCTCAACCTTTGAACCTGACGATCAAGAATTTCAACTGGCATATCTTCATAAGTGAGGCAATCCTTCACAGACTATCCTTTGAAACTGACGATCACCCACACACTTCTTCAACAACAAAATGTGAAAGACCGGATGCACCACTGCTAGTTCTGCTGGTAACTCCAACTCATAAACCACTTTCCCAACTCTTTTCAAGATCTTGTAAGGACCTACATATCTAGGACTCAACTTCCCTTTCTTGCTAAATCTCATCACCCCCTTCATAGGTGACATTTTTAGGAAAACCCAATCATCTATCTCAAATTCTAAGTCCCTTCTCCTCAGATCTACATAGGACTTCTGGCAACTCTGGGCTGTCTTCGGTCTATCTCGGATGAGCTGAACCTTTTCCATAGCATCATGAACCAAATCTGGCCCTATCAAGGTTGCTTTACCTACTTCAAACCAACCAATTGGAGATCTACATCTACGCCTATACAATGCCTCATAAGGAGCCATCTGAATACTAGAATGATAGCTATTATTGTAGGCGAACTCTATAAGAGGAAGGTGATGATCCTAAATACCGTTAAAGTCGATCAAGCAAGCTCTGAACATGTCCTCTAAAGTATGAATGGTACGATCTGCCTGACCATCCGTCTGTGTATGAAATGTTGTGTTAAGATTAACCTGGGTACCAAGACCTATCTGGAACGACTTCCATAAATGAGAGGTAAACTGAGGACTTCTATCTGAGATGATAGACAAGGGAACCCAATGCAACATGACTATCTCATTTGGAGTAGTCCTCCGCCGAATCTGTAGCCTTGACAATCAAAAAGTGAGCGGACTTAGTAACTCTGTCTACTATTACCCAAATAGAATCATGTTGTCTGCGAGTACGAGGTAAACCTGTAATGAAGTCCATGTTGATCACTTCCCACTTCCATGTAGGAATGCTAATTTCTTGAGTCATACCTCCTGGCTTTTGATGTTACACCTTCACATGCTGACAATTAGGGCACTTAGCCATGAAATATGCTATATCCCTTTTCATTCCATTCCACCAAAAAACTTCCCGCAGATCACGGTACATCTTGGTGGCACCTGGATGACTAGAATACCTGGAGTTATGGGCTCTGTTGTCTCAACTCACCCACCTTAAGACCGCATAAACGACCCTGGTAGCGAAGTACACCATCTCCCACTTAGGAGAAAACCTCAACTTTCTACTAATGAACTGCACCCTTCAATTGAAGCAATATAGGATCACTTTCTTATTTTTCCTTAACCTCCGCTACCAATGAAGATTCTGACCCATTCTGAACTATCACATCATCATCTGATATGTTCATAAGGCAAACTCCTAAGCGAGCAAGCCAGTGAACATCCTTTGCTAATTCCTTCCTTTCTTCCTCAAAATGTGCTATACTACCCATAGATTGTCTGCTAAGAGCATCAGCTACTACATTGGCCTTACCAGAATGGTAAAGCATATTCATGTAATAGTCCTTGAGAAATTCAAGGCATCTCCTCTGGCGAAGATTCAACTCCTTCTGGGTGAACACATACTGAAGTCTCTTATGTTCTGTGAACACATCTACGTGAACACCATACAAGTAATGTCTCTAAATCTTTAGGGAAAATACTACAGTTGCAAGTTCAAGGTCATGAGTTGGATAGTTCTTCTCATGCACCTTAAGCTATCTAGAAGCATAAGCTATAACCTTACCTCGAAACATCAACACACAACCTAGGCTGACTCTGGATGCATCATAATAGATGACATAACAGTCTGAACCCTCTGGTAGAGTCAAAATAGGAGTTGTAGTCAACCTAGTTTTTAGTTCTGCAAAGTTCTTCTAACACTCATATGACCACTGAAACTTAACCTTTTTCTGAGTCAACTTAGTCAATGGAGAAGCTATGGATGAAAAACCTTCCACAAACCTTCTATAATAACGGGCTAAACCTAAGAAACTTCTGATATCTATAAGAGAGGTAGGTCTGGGCCATTGCTTCATTGCCTCTATTTTCTGAGAATCCACTAGGACCCCTTCATTAGATACTATATACCCAAGGAAAGCAACTGATTTTAACCAAAACTTACATTTGCTAAACTTAGCGAACAATTGGCGTTCTTTGAAAGTTTGCAGGGCAACACTCAAGTGAGTCGCATGTTTTTTCTCATTCCTAAAGTAAATGAGGATATCATCAATAAAGATGATAACAAATAAGTCAAAATACTGCTTGAACACCCTGTTCATCAAATCTATGAAAGCTGCAGGAGCATTGGTTAGTCCAAAAGACATAACTACAAATTCATAGTGACCATACCGAGTTCTGAAGGCTATTTTTGGGATGTCACTATCTCTGACTCTGAGCTGATAATAATCGGATCTGAGGTCTATTTTTTCAAAAAATGACTAGCACCCTGAAGTTGGTCGAACAAGTAATCAATCCTGGGAATATGGTACTTATTCGTGATTGTGACTTTGTTCAACTACCGATAGTCAATGCACATCCTAAGAGAACCATCTTTCTTTTTCACGAACAACACTAGTGCACCCCATGGGGAAATACTAAGTTTGATGAATCCCTTATCTAGAAGGTATTTCAACTGCTCTTTCAATTCCTTAAGCTCTGCTGGAGACATTCTGTAAGGAGGAATAAAAATTGGCTGGGTATCTGGAAAGAGATCTATTCCGAAGTCGATTTCCCTTTCGGGAGGAACTCTGGGAAGATATTCTGGAAACACTTCTGGGAACTCATTTAGTATAGGAACTGACTTAAGAGTTGGGGTTTCAGAGTTTGAATCCTTAACCCGAACAAGATGATAGATGTAACCATTGGAAATCATCTTTCTGGCCTTAAGGTAGTAAATGAATTGACCCATAGGCACTGAGCTACTACCCTTCCATTCTAAGATTGGTTTGCTTGGAAACTTAAAATGAACGATCCTAGTTGTACAATCGACTGAGGCATAACAAGAATGTAACCAATCCATGCCTAGAGTGACATCAAAGTCTACCATTTCTAACTCTACAAGATCCGTTGAGGTGATTTTCTGAGAGACCGTGACAGGGCAATTTCTGTATACCCATCTAGCTATAACTGGGTCACCAATTGGAGTAGAGACTGAGAAGGGTTCTTAGAGAGTTTCTGGACTAACACTGAAGTTCACTGCTATATAAGGAGTTACAAATGAAAGAGTAGCCCCTGGATCTAACAAAGCATAGACATCTAAAAGAAAGACTTGTAACGTACCAGTGACAACATCAGGAGAATCTTAATGGTCCTGGGGAGCCTGTAGAGCATACAATTTGTTCTGGTGTCGACCGTCACCTGTACTAGTTGAAGTACCCTGCTGAGTTGGGCGACCTACTAGTGCTGCTGAAGATGTAGGCTGAGCCCTACTATTGTTACCTCTTTGTCCCTATTTAGAAGAAGGGCAATCCCTCATACGGTGACCAGACTGGCCACACCTAAAACATCCATCCTCCCCTGCAAGACACTCACCCAAATGGTTCTTACCACACTTTGTACAAGTTGGGTAGGTTCTGGTACCTGAAACACTTCCCAGACACTTAGACCCTGATGCCCTACCTTTCTAATCCTGTCAAAACCCGGAGATGGAGCACTAGCTAATGAAGGTGCTGGAGCTGAAGACCTTTGCTGAAACTGCGAATGATTCCCACCACCCGATTTCTGCTGAGAGTACTCATAGTTGCCTGTCCTAGCCTTCTTGTTGTCGTTAGCCTGTTCCCTAAGCTTATCTCCCTCAACCTACTGAGCATGAGCCATGAGCCTAGAGATATTCATATCCTCTAACAACATAGCATTTCTGCACTCTGTTTTCACCAAGTTAGATACTCTGAATAGGAACTTACTCATCTGCGCCCTGGGATTGGCAACCATATGTGGAGCATACTTGGAGAGCTGGGTGAACTTAAGTCCGTACTCTCGGACTGTCATAGAACCTTGCCTCAAATTTATGAACTCTTGAGCTTTTGCCTCTCTCAACTCTCTTGGAAAAAACCTGTCCAGAAAACCTCCAGTAAAACACTGCCAAGTCACATGAGCTGAATTTTCACCCTTATTTTCCTTCTATTGAGTGAACCATATGTGAGCCACATCCTCAAGCTGGTAGGATGCCAACTCCACCCTATCATTTCCGATCACTTGCATCACTCCAAAGATCTTCTTGATCTCATCAATAAAGTTCTGGGGTCTTCACCAACTTGCCACCCTAGAAACTCAAGCGGATTTATCCTAAAAAAATCACGAACCCTAGATGCCACTGATCCACCTCTAGCATTTGCAGGAACTGGAACCTGCTGATCATTCTGGTTGGCTACACTCCAGGCCAAAAGCTGGATATCATTCCAAAACTCTGTATTCCCAACCTCATGGTCTGGTACTGGAGGAACTGCGTTAGCGTTGCGGGTATTAATATTTCTTGCGTAAGCTCAACTAGGAGGCATGATCTGAAACACATAACATCGAGTTAGAAAGGAGATCATACCCACGCACGATACAAATAACAAGAAAGTGAAGTTTTTCCTAAAACACTTCGTAGCCTCCCCCTCATAAGTGTAGCGCACTTCACACCCATG
>JAJOOO010015293.1:0-13075 GCA_029582685.1 Solanum piurae | reverse complement strand
TCAAATGAGTTCCTCTCAGACACCCACTTGCCGCATGAAGAACAACCTCTGCCTTAACCCACTCACTCTCTCGAGCTAAGTGTGTGGGAGAAGGATTATCGTTCACTATCTCGAGCTGAACCTCATGTCGACCCACTCCCACCGGCCATCAATTTAGTAGTCTTAGTTTTACGACCTAACTCTCGAGCAAGCCGAAAACACAAAGGTGAAATCGTATTTGCAACTACAATTTTATCAAGTTCCACCAAAACTACTAAATGAAATAACATCTAAATAACAAATACATCATCAACAAGCAAGACCCAACAGATAATCTAACCCATATTCAAAAAATCACACCCCAAGAATTGGGGTTTTTAGCCACACATGTAACAGAGGTAGAAATGTATACCAATCTCAGTTTCCATCAATGGGTATGCAAGATTAAGTCTTAAAGCAAGTCAAAAGTGAAGAATACTCAAGACCCAAGTCCAAAATCTTGGAGTTGAAACCCTTTCAATCTTCAAGTTCTTCAAAACCCTCTCCAAGTTTAGAACTCAAAAGTCTATGTGAAAAATTCTATATTAAAAATGTGATACTAAGCTACAACTGTCAAAGAGTATCTATGCTGTAGCGGATCATTCAGCATCGTTAGTCGAGATCGCCGATCAACCCGGTGATCGGCCCTTTGGTAGGTTTAATCTTCGTCTTGTTCTATCCTTCAGCATCGTCGTGTTTGGATCATTAGGTGACATAGTACAACTTTGCGAAATTGCTCGGCGATGCACCAAATCCTCCTTTTCACCATCGATTTGATCCTTTCCTTCAAGGCTCAGCATACTGGAACAAAAGGCGAGACTAAGATCTTTTAGTGATTTGCTGAATGGGTTCGGCGATCCGCAAATCTTCATTTCTTCGTTCTTTTAAGCTGGCTTTGTTCCTTTTTGCTAAGTAGTGTCCATGCTTTCCCTCAAACTCCAAATACCTGAAACTTAAGGGTTTTCATCAGATATTGAGACAAAATATGCATTTGAGGACACTAATTCTATCAAAATATAGCCTTAACTGAGTCCAATTTGTGGACTCATCAACACCCCCAACTTAAAATTTTGATTGTCCTTAAAAAAACTCAAGTTCAGTCGTTTTAAAAGGAGGTCTCGAACAGTGCTACACAAGACTCAATCATGAATGCACACAAAAAGACTTAATTAACTTATGCAAAGATCAAATGTGCACTCAAAGATTTAAGTTGTGACTCACCAATATCAAAGAACCTCATGCTCACAATACTTGCTTCAAATGCAAGTTCAAGCTCAACCAAAGTGTTCAAATGCCCTCGCACAAGGAATGATTCCATATTCACACAATAGTTCGCAGTTTAAAGCTTCAGAATCAAATGCAACACTCACACTCACAAAGAAGAACACAATGCATAATTTTACCCATAGGTTTGCCCATATTTTCCAATCAACATTTGTTTGAGCTCATTCAAGATCAAAAAGGTCTTTTCAAGGCATGTAATGAGGCTGAGTGCAAATGTATGGTCATTTTAGCTTAGTGACTTTGATCCTCATGAAATGTGGTGCTCACAACACTTCCTTAAAACTTTTTTTCCTTCATCATTTTCTTTAGTGTTCATTAGTCATCCAATTATTCACTTTCCATGGATTGTTTGGGAACCCTATTTCTTTTGTACTTTATTCCACAACTTTCTTTTTCATTCTTTTTCTTTTTCTTATATGGAGGGGTTCCATTTTTTTGAAAACCATCGGTAAGAGGGACTTTCTTTCACTTCTTGATTTACCTTTTCTTTTCACCACACCCCCAACTTGGCCTAAGTTGGCTATTCAACTAACCACAACTTCACGAGGATTATGGGTAATGGATAAAGAAAGGTTATGATTTCATCAAGTTTCTTCCAAAGAAAGGTAAGGTTCAAGGGGTGTTCAAGAGAGGTTCACACACTTACAGGATAGGTCACAAAAGAGGTACATGTCAAATTTGTGCACACTCTTTAAAATTGCCTAAGATCATATCAAGAGTTCACATCACTTAGTTGATTGGACCAACGGGACAAATTCTAGGTTTATTCATGCATGGTTCACAGTAAGCTCATCACACAAGGCATCGACACTAAAGTCAAACAAAACTCTACACTTTCGCTAGTGTGCAATGGTCATCACAAGAGAATTAATTTGATACATGGTTAATCACAACGAGATGCAAAGAGTTCACATATTGCCTATGCAACTTCATTTGGCCTCATTGTAGCCATACATTCATGTTTGTTCGATTGAGAGCACTATTTGAGTCATTGGTAGTGATCAGAACCGAGACTCAAATTTTGCAAAGAACAACCACATTCAACACAGAAGGGGTGGCAAATTTTTTTTGGAAGGGTCAAAATTATTTTACAATTTAAAGCACGGAGCCACAAGCTCAGACCTTCCATGAAAGCAGTATTTAACCCAATTATAGATTACAACCCAAATACTCAAACAAAACACGATTCACAAATAGCACACAAAGGTGGGCCTCACCTTACCATAAATAAAAACATTTGTCCTCAAATGCCAATAACAAAATAATTTGAATGTAAAATAAAGTAAGACAGAGATGGAGGTAAAGAAGGTCCTGTCTACACAGTCGCTCCGTCTGTCGGGGCATCAGTGCCCGGTGCCTTACCTTGAGTTTGGGCCTCGGTACCTGGAATCACCTCAGAAGGAACAGTACCAGATTCACCAAGTTCTTTTGAGTGTGAGTCCGCCAGGAATATATACACCGCCCTGTAGAGTCCCCGGGCCCATGAAGGAATATTAGGATTTAGCGTAATGGTCTTCCTGGTAGAAGTGGGCTTCTTGCCCTTGCCTTTCCTAGTAGTTGTGGGTGGCTTCGTAGCTTTGCCTTTCGACTTAGCTGCATCCTGATAAATCACAATCCCTTTGGCCTTCTCTTGGGCCGGTTTTAGCTTTTAGCATCTTTTGATTTAGTCATGTCTTCAAAGTCTCGAAGAGAACATAGAAAAACTTAAACAAAATCACAGTAGAACAGTGACAGACAGATTTGCCAAACCAGAGGGTGAATCGCCAAATTTTCTTGGGCAAGCTAGATCAGGCTCACCAAAGGGATTATCTCTAAACACTACAGCAAGTAGGCGATGGGCGAACCACTCGGCGTGATACCGATAGCTTTCGGCGAACAAGGAAATGCTCGCCAAAAGTTCCAGTGCACAAAAAGCTCAGGGGTGCATACAAAGGAAAAATGAGAAGTCTTTCGGCGAGTCGCTGAGTGCTTTTGGTGAAATCAAGCTTCTCGCTCAAAGTTACAGAGTCAATAATCAAATAAAACATGCATCAAAGGTGAGATGGAGAAATTAGGCGAACCACCGAGCTGTTTGGCGAGCTTGATCCAGCTCTCCAAATGGCCCAACGTGCCTATTTTCAACTCAACTTCTCAAATTTAACCCCATAACTCCCGAAAACAAAATCAAAACATGCACTAATTAAATTAAGGTAGGACCCATAACACCCAAACACAACCCCTCGAATTTTAATCCAGTTTAAGGTATGCAGTTACGAAAATTCAATAGTCACCACTACTCGGGAAAGATTACCAAATTAAATCATGCATGTAAACAATCTAATCCTATCAGGAAGAACTAGAGCACTTCAACAAGACCAGGCTATTGCAAATGAGTACAATTTTGACAAAATGAACGCGGGGTTTGAAGTACCAACCTTTTGTGCCAATCAAATGGATATTAAGATGCTAGAAAGCAATGTAATCCAACTCGCAGCATAATTCAATACTAAAAATACTCCAAAAATGCAAGAAATGAAAAACTAGAGTGCATGTATGAGTTTGGGAAGATGAAAAAGTGAGGGAAAGGGAATAAATCGAAGCTTTTAAACCATTGGCTTGCAAAACCGTCCAATTTTTGACCATTTGGCGATATTAGTCACGATCACCGGACCACTCAGCGTAACGCCAAGTAGTCCTTTACTTCGCCAAATTTTACAGAACCTCCAGATATTGTGTGGGTACAAACGGCAATGTCCATCGGGATCGCCGACATAATCGGTGACTCGCCAATAATTTCTTGTACTCGCCGAGTTGTACATACTCCACTTGTAATTTTGTCTTGAGTCTAACGATAGTGTGATTCAGGGTCGCCGAACACTTCGGTGACTTGCCAACTGATATTTTCCTCCCCAATTTCTTTCTTTCCGAATGCTTCCCACACTTCTTCCTGCACAATTAACACACCATTATTTCTAACAGTAAAACTTGGATTTCCTCCCAAGGAGCGCCTTATTTAACGTCGTGGCTCGACGTGTAAATTCTCTCAAGCATCTTCCAGGTATACCAATTCAATCAAAGATATCTCATGACATTCACTAAAGTATAATTTCAAACGCTGCCCATTCACCTTAAATGCATGTCTTTCTTGCCCTTCAACTTCTATAGCACCGTTAGGGAACACTCGCATCACTCTAAATGGTCCTGACCATTTTGATTTGAGCTTTCCAGGAAACAACTTCAGTCGTGAATTGTATAGCAACACCCAATCTCCTATCTTAAATTCTCTCTTGAGTATCTTAGCATCATGCCATTTCTTTATCTTTTCCTTGTAAAAAGTTGAACTTTCATAAGCTTTAAACCTTAATTCATCCAACTCGTTTAACTTCTCTACTCTTTCTTTTGAAGTTTTTGCCCAGTCCAAATTCAGAGCTTTCAATGCCCACATTTCTTTATGCTCTAGCTCGACTAGTAAATGGCAAGACTTCCCAAAAACTAATTGATATGCTGACATACCGATTGGAGTTTTATAAGCGGTGCGATATGCCCATAGTGTGTCATCCAACTCTCACGACCAATCAGTTCGATTTACATTCACTGTCTTAGCCAAAATGCCTTTGATCTCCCAGTTTGACACTTCGACTTGGCCACTTGTTTGGGGGTGGTACGGTGTTTCCACTTTGTGCTTTACCCCATACTTACTCAACGCAGCTGAGAACCATTTATTACAAAAATCTGATCCCCCATCGCTAATAATAGCTCACGGAGTCCCAAATCTTGAAAAAATGTAGCGCTTCAAGAATTGAACAACACTTTTTCCTTCATTATTTGAAAGATCAACAACTTCTACCTATTTAGACACATAATCCACAACCACCAATATGTATTTGTTGCCAAATGAGCTCACAAATGGGCCCATAAAATCTATTCCCCATACATCAAACAACTCCACTTCTAGAATGGGTGTTAGAGGCAACTCGTGCCTTTTGGACACAACACCTTGCTTTTGGCATTGTGGACACCTCTTAACAAACTCATGAGCATCTTTGTACATAGAAGGCCAGTAATACCCGCTTTATAGCACCTTAGCTACTGTATGAACACCACCATGATGCCCTCCAACCGGTGAAGCGTGACAAGCATGCATGATCTCCCTAGCTTCCTCTTTTGGGACATATCTTCTGATGATGTGGTTAGCACACTCTCTAAACAAATATGGATCATCCCACAAATATTTCTTAACATCGAATAAGAACCTCTTTTGTTGATAAAATTTTAGTTCATCCGGTATTAAGCCGCACACCAACTAGTTTGCAAAATCAGCATACCAAGGAGGTTGTGTGAGGTTTACTATGAATACCTTCTCATCAGGAAAAACCATATTTTATGTCGATATCTATCTTGTCTTTATCCCTGCCTTCTAATCTTGATAAGTGATCATCCACTTGATTTTCACATCCTCTTCTATCCTTAACCTCAAATATGAATTCTTGCAATAAAGGCACCCACCTGATCAACCTAGGTTTGGCGTCTTTCTTCGCCAATAGATAACGCAAAGCAGCATGATTAGTGTGAATAATCACCTTAGTACCTAGCAAGTATGCATGAAACTTCTCAAATGCATAGACCACTGCAAGTAACTCTTGCTCGGTAACTATGTAGTTATGTTGAGCACTATTTAAAGTTTTTCTTGTGTAGTAAATGGGATGAAAAAGTTTATTTCATTTCTGACCCAACACCACCCAATGCCATGCCGCTTGCATCACACATTACCTCAAATGGTTCTGAACAATCACGACTAATGATGATTGGGGTGGAAATTAGTTTGTCTTTCAGGCATTTGAAAGCCACCATACAAGCATCATCAAAGTTGAAGGTTACCTCTTTTTCCAGAAATTTGCATAGAGGAAGTGCAATCTTTGAGAAGTCTTTGATGAACCTCCTATAAAATCCAGCATGTCCCAGAAAACTTCATACCCCCTTTACTGAAATTGGAGGCGGTAATCTCTCGATTACTTTGAGTTTTGCTTTATCGACCTCCAGCCCTTTTTGTGATACTTTGTGACCAAGCACAATTCCTTCCTTGACCATGAAATGACACTTTTCCCAATTTAAGAATAAATTGGTCTCGACACACCTTTGAAGAACTTGGCCTAAGTGCTCGAAGCATTCTGCAAATGAGTCGCCCACAACTGAGAAATCATCCATAAACACTTCCATTGAGTCTTCCATCATATCAGCAAAGATAGATAGCATGCAACGTTGAAACGTGGCTGGGGCATTACATAATACAAATGGCATTTGTTTGAAGGCAAAAGTACCATATGGACATGTAAATGTTGTTTTCTCTTGATCCTCCAAAGCAATGGATATTTGGTTATAGCCCGAGTACCCATCCAAAAAGCAATACCATCCTCTCTCGGATTGTAGGTCAAGCATTTGATCCATAAAGGGCATGGGGAAATGATCCCTTTCAGTCCATGAGTTTAACTTCCGATAGTCCATGCAAACTCTCCATCCTGTCACCGGTCGCAAAGATACAAGCTCTCCCTTTTCATTAGGGACAATCGTGAGTCCTCCTTTTTTGGTACACATTGCACTGGACTGACCCATTTGCAATCGGGTAGATCACTCTTGCGTCCAACCACTTTATTATCTCCTTTTTCACCACTTCTTGCATTAGTGGGTTTAATCTTCATTGATGTTCAACACTTCGTTTACAATCACTATCAAACTGAATTTTGTGTGTGCAAATGCCTAGAGGAATCCCCATTATATCAGCGATCGTCCAACCGATAGTTTTTATATACCTTTTCAAAACTTCAAGGAGCAATTTTACTTGCAAATCGGTTAACTTAGCCGCAATAATCATCGGCAAGGTGTTATTTGCACCTAATAAAGTGTATTGGAGATGCGAAGGTAATACCTTAAGATCGATAATTGGTGGTTCTTTGGTTGACGGTTTGGCGGGAGGGCTTTCTCGATTTTTTAAGTCGATGTTCAATTTAATTGGAGTCTTTGTGAATTCCCCCTTACTTGAAAATGCGGCTACCACTTCCTCTTGGATCTGAACCTCAAACTCTTCTTCGTTAGCCCACACAACTTCTAGGGGTTCTTTGCTACACATCAAATGACTCACACTAGCCACAACCTCATCAATCACATATTCAGCTGAGATTACATGAATGTCACTCGGGTGTTTCGTTGATTTGCACACGTCAAAGGTGACTTCATCATCATTGACCTGAAATTTCAATTCCCCACTCTCGACATCCACCAGCGCTCTCCCAGTTACCAAGAATGGTCTTCCCAAGATTATAGGAATTTTGGCATCTATGTCACAGTCGAGTATGACAAAATCGGCCGGAAAAATGAATCTGTCAACCTTAACCAGAATGTGATAAAGTATCCCACCAGATGTTTGATCGATCTATCAGCCATCAAGAGTCTCATAGTTGTAGCTTGCGGTTCACCCAAGCTGAGTTGTTTATAAATAGCATATGGCATTAGATTAATACTTGCTCCCAGATCGCATAAGGCTTTTGCAAACTTGAGCAAGCCTATGGTGCACGGGATGGTGAATTCCCCAGGATCATCTTTATTTTCGATTAACTCCTTTGACATAATCGCACTACAACTGTGAGAGACTTCGATCGTCTCATAATCCAAGCTCCTTTTTCTTGTGACTAATTCCTTCATGAATTTGGCATAAACCCGGCATTTCCAACAATGCTTCAACTAGAGGGAGATTAATCGATAACGTCTTGAATACGAAAAGAAACTTCTTGAACCTTTCATCCTCATTCTTCTTCTTGAGGCGTTGAGGAAATGGAAGAGGTATCTTGGGTAAAGGTTGCTTGATGTTTGGGCATGGCTTGTGTTTCTCCACATCAATTTGCGGCTCCCTTATGATGTTTTGTGGGATGGTTATTTCTTCGGCCTTCATATGTTTCCTTACAGTTGGTAAGTGCACTTTCTCATTTCTCATCATATCTCTTTTTACCTCCTTTCCGCTCTGAGTGACAATGGCCTGCCCTCTATCTTCATCATCCGTCTCCATGTTTTGTTTCAATTGTACTATAACTAAACTCAATTGACCTTCAAGAATTTTGGTTGCATCTGCGTGTGAGTTTACTTTATTGTTCGAGGATGAGAAATCTTCTTTCATTCCTTTCAATAAGTCATCTGAGCCTTTAACCTTGTCAAGGATGCGTGAAAGCAGATCATTCATGCGGGGACTACCTGCACTCCCCCTTGATTTTGGGCTCTCACTTGAGTGAGTGCAATTTTCTTCATATTCATCCTCTTTTCTCCAATAATCACTCTGCTCGGGTAAATGTTGATGACACTTCCTTTGCTCAACTTCTTTATAATGGTTCCAACCTTGATTTCCACCTCGCTGCCAATAGCGTGGGTAGAAACCCTCCTCATATTTTCTGGAGTTCCAACCTTGATTCTCCCCAGGCTTTGAATAGCTTGGGGATGAAACCTCCTCAACTCTGAGCACTCCACATGTTCCCTTTATATTCTCCTGTAGGACTTCCATTTGAGTCAACATCTTCTTAATGTTTTCGTCCCTCTCTTTCTCTTTATCTAATTGCTTTTGAGTTAGTCTAAAGTGGAAGGGGGAAACGTGATCATTTTTTGTATACCACACTTGATTTATTCTAGTCATGTCGTCTAGAAGATATGAACCCACCTCAAATGTTTGTAACATTATTTCTCCTCGTACCAACTGATCAGCCACTCCTTTATTTACTGAATCAAGGCTCTGGTAGAAATATTAAAGTAACAAATTGGTTGGTAGCCCATGAGTTGGGCATTTAAGTAAGAGCTTCTTAAATCTCACCCATGCTTTATGGAGTGGTTCCCCTTCCCCTTGCTTGAACCCTTGGATTTCATCTCTAAGCTTCATCATTTTTTATGGAGGAAAAAATCTTGTGTTAAATGCTATGACCAGTTCCTCCCATGATGTGATTGAATATTTCTGTAACTCGGTTAACCACTTGCTTTCTTCTCCTTTCAAAGACAAAGGGAATAACCACAACCGAATTGACTCTTGTGACACACCTTTGAATGAAAAAGGGCTGCAAACCTTTGTAAAGCTTCTCACATGCTCATGTGGGTCTTCGTGATCCAACCCTCCATATAGTCCTCTCATTTGGAGAAGGTGAAGAGTTGTGTTAGTGACTTCAAAAATCACATTCCCATCAGTTAGGGGAATGCAAATTGCACCCATTCCACCCAGCTGATCCAGATTATAGACACTATTTATGTCGTCTATACCGTCTCGATGACCAGCTTGACTATCATTCATCTCTTCCTCATGCGTGTTCATCTTTCCTGTTGTTATCACAAGCACGCGACACAAAACTGAAAATTAAGTAAGTAGAACTATAACTAAGAAGAACAATTTTTTTACTAAACTAAGAATTCTCAAATAACACCACTCCCCGGCAGCGGCACAATTTTGATATTTGTGTAATCAAGAAACAACTTCCAATTCAAGTGTCTACGATCGTACGATAGTATAATAACCCAACCAAGAGTTGGGATCGTTCCCACAGGGAGTGGTTTTGAGAATTAGTAGAAAAATAAAATTAAGTTCTAATTAGTCATAGTTAAAGATATTATCGATTAAAACATGCTAAATCTAAGGAGGGACGGAAGCGTCAATTAACAATGGGGTTTTGTCACAAGTAAGCAAAAACAACAAAAATGCAAAGAGTACTTATCAAGGAGATGGGGTTCTTGGGATTTGATAGGAATACGGGAAAAACTAAACTATTGGGTACATGCTTTTGACAATAAATATGTTGAATATTTGTGACTAGGCTATATTATAGTGGGGGTAAATTCTATCTCGAGCAACTTACCCTGAATCAAATGGGTTCCTCTCGGACACCCACTTGCCGTATGAAGAACAACCTCCGCCTTAACCCACTCACTCTCTCGAGCTGAGTGTGTGGGAGAAGGACTAGGGTTCACTCTCTTGAGCTAACCCTCATGTCGACCCACTCCCACCGGCCATCAATTTAGTAGTCTTAGTTTTACGACATCTCTCTCGAGCAAGCCGAAAACACAAAGGTGAAATCATATTTGCAGCTACAATTTCATTAAGTTCCACCACAACTACTAAATGAAATCACATCTAAACAACAAATAAATCATCAACAAGCAAGACCCAACAGATAATCTAACCCATATTCACAATATCACACCCTAAGAATTGGGGTTTTTAGCCACACATGTAAAAGAGGTAGAAATATATACCAATCTCAGTTTCCATCAATGGGTATGCAAGATTAAGTCTTAAAACAAGTCAAAAGTGAAGAATAATCAAGATCCAAGTCCAAAATGTTGGAGTTGAAATCCTGTGAATCTTCAAGTTCTTCAAAACCCTCTCCAATCTTAGAACTGAAAAGTCTATATTAAAAATCTGATCATAAAAATCTAATACTAAGATACAACTCTTAACGAGTATTTATAGTTTTAAAAAATATGTGCTGCAGTAGATCATTCTGTGTCGTTAGTTGAGATCGCCGATCAACTCGGCGATCCGACCTTTAGTAGGTTTCATCTCCGTCTTGCTCTATCCTTCAGCATCGTCGTGTTTGGATCATTGGGTGACATAGTACAGCTTCACAGAACTGCTCGGTGATGCGCCGACTACTTATTTTCACCGCTGTTTTGATTCTTTCCTTCAGGGATCAACACTCTAGAACAAAAGGCGAGACAAAGATCGTTTAGCGATTTACAGAATGGGTTCGGCGATCTAGAGATCTTTATTTCTTCGTTCTTTTCAGCTGCCTTTGTTCCTTTTTGCTCAGTAGTGTCCATGCTTTCCCTCAAACTCAAAATACCTGAAACTTATGGGTTTTCATCAGATATTAAGACAAAATATGCATTTGAGGACACTAATTCTATCAAAATATAGCCCAAATGAGTCCAATTTGTGGACACATCAAGGCATCATTTACCTCTTCTCATGAAGTGATTGGATTATTTGGAAACTCTACCAACTATTGTGTAGCCTCTAGCGTTGAAAATAACGGTAATAACCTCAACTCTATGGATTCTTGGTAGATATTCTTGAACACAAAGGGTCCACCTACCTCTTTGAAATTTCTAAGGTGTTCTTGAGGATCCTCATGAGCGAGACCCCCCGAAATTCCTTTCATCTGGAGCAATTGTATCATAGTTATGGTGATGTGAAATACCATACTCCCGGTTGTAGGAGGTATCCGGATCACTCACGTGCTTTGAATGACATTAATGGACATGTCATTTCGATCACCCATGTTGCTATTTTTATTATAGTGACTATCATTGTCACTCCCGTGGTCACTCATATTGTCAACCTCCAAACCAACCAACAACAATCCAATAATAAATCTACTACAAATAAACCAAATTTAAAATCTAATTTCTCAATCAAAATTCTCAACCACCATTCCCCGACAACGGAGCCATTTATGAAAGCATTGAAATCATCCTCAAGAAAAAATTAAAATAGTGAGCGATCGTAGTCAGTAAGAACCCAACAAAGTGTCGAGGTCGAATCCCACATGGAATGGTATATCGTGGAGAATTCCTTATAAAAAAATTGGACTTTAAATTAACTCATTTTTAATAGTAAGAACAATTGGGTGGATGATACCGCCAACTTAATATAAATATTTGTTTATCAATTATAGAAATTAAACTAAAGTATCGAATAAATCAAAAGTTGAAAAGAAATCTAGGGGTGTGGAGATTAGAAATCAATCTCAAATAGGGGTAATTGTGATGATGTATAGTGATAAACATTCATGAGTATGCTAAGTCATATTCATTGACGCTAATTATATTTCGATCTCAAACCATCTATGCATAGAATCTCATTTTGGTCTAATCCAAATGCCAATCCTAAACAACCCAAAACCTTATTCTATTCTCTCTTTCAAGAATAGGACAAATAGATATGACCCATAGCTTCTCTTTCAAGAAAGCTACAAACATCAAACCTAAATTTCTAGTATTGACACTACAACATTTTAGGCCTACGGCCACACTAATTCTGGACAACGCTTTCAAAGTGTTGCCTAAAATACTTTTGGGGACGCTTTTAAAGCGTAGCCCAAGTTTTTAACTTTTAGTTACGATAATATTGGCAACACTTGTAAAGTGTACTCTTTAATGGTATAAGCTACACTTTATAAGCGTTGTTACTTATATGATATAATTGGCAACAACTATTTACATATATGGCCACACTTTTCAAGTGTCATATTTTTATAATTGTAAAAACAACACATTACAAATGTGGCCTTAATATTTTCACTAACATATTATATTCCCTCCAACATTTTTAACATTAAAACTTGTTCTCCCTCCAATTTTTATTGGGCAAAAATAATAACTCATAAAGCATTAAAACTTGTTTTCCCTCAAATCAGAAAAAAATCAACTTTTAAACACATGAACAATATGCTTTTCTCTCAAGTCTGAAGAACTGAAGAATGATAGATTTCCCTTACAGATTTCTATGAAACTTTCCTCACATATTCCTTGTTGAAGATTGAAGAGCTGAAGAACACGATTTTCTTCACAGATTCCTTGTTGAAGAGCTATTCCGTCAGAGTTTTTGTTGAAAATTGAACAAAATGCTTCACAGATGAACACGCCTCACGTCTTAAATCTTTAGGGTTGTTGGAATGGGTTTATCAGGTAAGAAATTCTATCTTTGAAAGTCTAAATTTTAGCTTTTGGGTTTTGATATTCTTGTGTATCTTTGAAAGTCTAAATTTTAGCTTAG
>JAJOOO010015291.1:0-10286 GCA_029582685.1 Solanum piurae | reverse complement strand
CTGAACAAGATAGGAGGCTCATACACTTCCTAATGGGATTGAATGAGATGTACACAATGAGGGGAAATATCTTGATGATGACAATTTTTCCTTGTATGAAACAAGCTTTTGCTATCTTATCCCATGAGGAGAAGCAATGAGAAGTGAGGCCCCATAACCAGGTTGCTTTGGAGTCCACATCTCTGAGTGCATCTGCATCACCCTACACTAGTAGAGATTTCAAGACAAACTACAATTCATAAAGAGGAGGTACATATAACTCTGGAAATTCCAACAACAATTACTTCAGAGGTAGTTCTAGTACTGGTAATTCCTATGCACAAAACAAGTCACACTTGTTTTGTGACTATTGCAAAAGATCTGGACACACCAAAGACAAATGTTATAAACTTCATGTCTATCCATCCAACTCCATATTTCTCAAAGGAAATGGTTATGCAGCAAATGCTTACACATCTGAAGAAGGAAACAGTCAGGGTGCTGAGGAAAATCTTGAGCAGAGGAGACAAATGCCACTGAATCTATCTAAAGGTCTATATAAGCAGTTGCTCAACCTCTTGGGGACCCTGCAGGCTGGAAACAAAGACAATGACGATCCAGACATGTTAAGTGGAGTTGTATACTTGCTTGTTATTCTTCAATGACTGAGATAGGTAACTTGTCATGTATTGACTGCTGGATCTTAGATGATAGACTCAGGAACATCACACCATATGACCTATTATAAAACTTTCCTAAAAAAACACTAGACCACTACCATATCCTTTTCTAATCACCTTACCAAATGGATACAAGGTTAAAGTAAATGAAATTGGAGGTGTCTGTTTGAATCCAGTGTTCACTTTACGTAAAGTGTTACTTGTACCTAATTTCAAATTCAATTTAATATATGTCCATTGTTTAGCATTACAACTCAAAGGAATAGTAACCAGTTGGTAAAGGCACTCTCACATGAATCAGAACCTTTTTGTTATGAGGAAGCGCAATCTTGAATCTTGCCTGGCAAATGGTAATAACACAAGAGTTCGAAGCACTATATGAAAATGATACATGGGAGTTGGTTCCTCTACCAACAGGCAAAAATACTATTGGATGCAAATGGGTGTACAAAATCAAACAAGGCAGATGAAAGTGTGGAAAGGTCCAAATCTCTCCAAATCTGGGTTGGTAGTCAAAGGATTCACACAGCAAGCTGGAGTTGATTACACTTCTAACATTGTCAATTTTAGGTAGAGTACGTTAACCCACAATCCCTTTGAAGAGTGAAAAATCTCTTCATATGGTAGTATAGTTGTACACTCACAGTACCATATGGATGGGGAGAGTTATAAGAGTCCATTTTCCACTAAAGATAGTGTAATACGTAAGAGTAAAGATGGCTAAGCAACTATGCTACATTGGCACCCCAAACTAAAAGACTAAAAAAGTTTTTCCAACTCATTTCATACCCTTCTAATTTAATCCAAATATTATACTATAATTTCAATAATGGTTGGCTTTCAACGGATCCGGCTAACTTATATTAATGATGTGGTCAGTATTGGTAGATGTCGTATTTTGTACTAAATTCCCCAAGGTTCTTGCAACTAATAATATTAACAGTTCAAACAGTGATAAAGTAGCCAAGAGTGGCATCGCCGGAGGGCCTGAAGAGAGAATTAATGCCTTGTTTTAATTTTCGTATTTTACTTTTCGTTTTTGTCCATTTGAAATGGATGTCACTTTCTATATTTAGTAAATTTTTCATTCCAATATCCCGTCATAATGGGGAATTAGCAATATAATTTTTTTACTAAATTCCCCAAGGTTCTTGCAACTAATACTATTAGCAGTTCAAACAGTGATAATGCAGCCAAGAGTGGCACCGCCGGAGGGCCTGAAGCGAGAATTAATGCCCTATTTTAATTTACGTATTTTACTTTTCGTTTTAGTCCATTTGAAATGGATGTCACTTTCTATATTTAGTAAATCTTTCATTCCAATATCCCGTCATAATGGGGAATTGAGGAGTCTAGTAAAAAACACTTTTACGCTTTATTAGAAGAGCTAAAACTTATAGGACATTAAAAGAAAAAGAACTGGCATTAAGAGTTTTCAGTTACTCTTGTTGATTTTGCAGGAATTGAGGTTCTAATCTTTTTTTTAATAAAGCATTTTTTATTCATTCAATCATCTATACCAATTACA
This sequence comes from Solanum piurae, assembly GCA_029582685.1. Taxonomy (NCBI): domain Eukaryota; kingdom Viridiplantae; phylum Streptophyta; class Magnoliopsida; order Solanales; family Solanaceae; genus Solanum; species Solanum piurae. The sequence continues at coordinate 8,099 of JAJOOO010015291.1, read as the reverse complement.
AGGCCCTTGGCCCAAATCTACAAATCATAAAACTCGCCTACCCGTCCCAACAAAAGCTTTCTCCATTTGTCAAAATCTGCTATCAATTTTTGAAAGTGACCCAACAAGCTTCCGTCTTCGCCGCTGTCATAACTCAATGCAGTCACTATAGTCTCTTCCTTATCGAGTTGTTCCTCAATGATTTTTAACCAACGAAGCCTCCCTACTCTTATATGATGGATTTTCTTCTACAGAGGTATGAATTTCTTCTTCTTATTTTCCTTTCTCTGTGATTTCCGTTCTTGAGTTATTCTCCTTTCCTCAGGGTATCTGTGTGCTACTTCCTCCAAGAATTGATGACCGCTGATGTAGCTCGGGTGAAATCGAAGCCTCCGAAGCCCTTAATTTGTTTGTTATGGTAGTAACTAGCTCACCCATCAGTATCACCATGACCAACATATCTACCAATTGTTGTTTGATCTACTACCTTTGTTCTCCTACTTTGCTGTTGTTATATATCTATGCTTACTATTGCTAATTTGTCTCCATTCTTGCATATATTTCTTTACCTGATGAATCTTGTCTTCTCCTTTTACTTTCATAGTGTGAATTATTGTGGATTAATTTTGCGTGTTCTAATCCTGCAGTTTGGTAATTGTGCTTTGTCCGAATTAAGGATCCTTTTTTCCGTCAGAGGAAGCTCGTGCCAATTGTGATACTCATGATCCATTTGTGAATCAATAGTTATATTAGCCAAAGAATCAGCCAAACAATTACCTTCTATGTATATATGAGTGATTGTTGCTCTAATCTTTTGAATTATTTCCCTTATCTCTTCTACCATCTCTATTAGTTTCCAATGTATTCTCCAACTCTTTAGTATGATTTTCTTGAGACTTAGTGAATCCGTCTCAAGTATGACATCTTGTAACCTTCTCTTGAGACACTCTCTAAGTGCTAAGAGTATGGCCATTGCTTCAGCATCCTAATTTGTTTCCAAGCATAACCCTTTAGCTTTGGCATAAATTAGATCACCCCTACTGTCTCTAATGCAAAATCCATAGGAGGTCTGCCCCGGGTTACCTCTACATGCCCCATCTGTATTACATTTTACTTGATGTGCTTCTGGTGGTTTCCAGGTGACACTCAAGAAGTGTAGTTTGGGTTTATAAGTGGTTAGGCTGAGAATGAGTTCCTGTCAGGACCATCTTATCTTATTTATCCATGGGAATTTACTCTTCACCATCTGTCTCAACACTTCCATTATCATATCCACCATTCATTCATAACTGATGCCATTACCATGTTTGAATGCATTCCTTCTTTTCCATAAACTCCACATGATGATTGCTGGCATGGCTTTATATATGCTCTTCAGTTTGTATGTTGCCTCCTTTTTCCACCAAGCAATGATAAGCTGTTGTAGATGCATACCCTCTATGTTTATCCCTACAAAATTAGCAATAAACCTGCATAGCTTGGCAGCTATGAGGGCTCTTAGAAATAAGTGGGTTATTGTTTCATCCTCCTTCTTATCACAACACCAGCATCTGGAGACTATGTTAATCTTCATCCTTTTCAGGTTATCATTTGTGGGAATTCTTCTCTTCCTTACTCTCCACAAGAAAAAAATGATCTTAAAAGGTAGTCCTCTATTCCAGATTAAATCATAATCCCTCCCTTGTTCATGTTTACTTCTCATCAAATCCCAAGCTGACTTCACCTTGAATCTACCCTGTGAATTTGCCATCCACCATGCTACATCATTCCCAAACAGTAAGCTTGGTGGTGAGATGTTCTCCATGATGTAATCAGTCATCTCTGTTGACAGATTTTGTAACAGTTTATGTCTATTCCACCCCTCTCTTGTACTAAACTCGTTAACCTCCACTTCTTCTTATTTTTCCCCTTCTTCAATGTGATATAAGGCTCCTTTTTTAGTCCAATTGTCAAACCAGAAGCTAGAGTTACCAGACTTAACTTGCCACCATATTTCTTGTTTTACCTTGATGTCATTTTCCTCCACACATGTGATGTCCCATATCCCTGAGCTAGGATAGGGTGATACTTCCTGTAGTATTTATTCCACATATAGGATGCCCATAATGAATTTGTGGAATTTCTAAAATTCCACCAAAGCTTAGCAAAAAGTGCCTTTGAGACATCATGTAATGATCTCCACCCCAAACCTCCTTCCTTTGTTAGATAGCACATTTTCTCCCATGCCATCCAGTGCTTGTTCTTAGTCCCTGTTGTGTTAGCCCAAAAGAATTTTGAAAAAATTCGATGCAACTGATTAATGATACCAACTAGTGGGTTCATGGCTGATATGATATATATTGACATAGATTGTAACACATGTGCTATCAACACATGCCTGCCTCAAAATGATAGTAGACGGTTTTGCCAAGAGCTAATTCTCTTAATCACTTTTTTAATCAAGGCCTAAAAGTGGGATCTGTTCTTCCTTCCATAGAAAATGGGGCAACCTAGATATGAAAATGGAAAAGAACCTTGCTTAATACTTGTAATTCTTCTTATTTTGCTGCAGATTCACTGGCACTTTTTCATGCAGGTAAACTAGACTTTTTTCAAGGTTAACCATTTGTCCAGACACCTTTTCATATCCTCTCAACACCTTCATCATCGTTTTCATGGAGTTAGGGTGTTCTGAACAAAACAATATAGTGTCATTTGCATAAGACATATGATTAATCTCTGGACTCCACTTTGGTACTCTAAATCCCTTAAAATCTTGATCCATGAATAGATGGTTGAGGTTTCTTGCCAAAACCTCAGCTGCAATGATAAAGAGGGTTGGTGATAGTGGGTCCCCTTGTTTCACTCCTCTTGTTGAGTGGAAAAAGGCAAAGATTTTCCCATTCATGATCACTGGATACCAATTGTTAGAAACTAACCTCACCACCATGTCTACTATTCTCTCTGAGAAGCCAACGCTTCTTAGTACCTTAGTGAGAAAAATCCATGATACTCTATCATATGCCTTAGCCATGTCCAACTTCACCACTACATTTGGAACTTATTTCTTCTGTTGATGTCTCTGATAATCTCTTGAGCCAAAAGGACATTTTCAATAATACTTCTCCCTTTCACAAATCCTTCTTGATTCTGTTAGATTATATCAGGGAGCACTGTCGCCAACCAATCATGTATCAGTCTTGATATAATTTTATTATTTAAAGTACTTAAGCTGATGGGTCTCAAATCACCAAAGTCATCTACCACTTCCACTGTCTCCATTTAGAGAAAAAATCACCCCTTTAATCTCTTGTTCTGATGGTAATTTTCCCATCTCTTCATTTTGCTCATCTGAGATTAATTTGGGTATGTTCTTCAGCATTGAGAAATCTGTGGGATTATTGTTCTCCATAAATTGCTCTTTAAAAATATTCACTGCCTCCTCCCCTATATTTTGAGTTGAATTAATTATATCCTCCTGCCTGAACTTTATTGCTGAAATCTGCAACTTTCTCTTTCTTCCCTTAACATATGCATGGAAGAACTTTGTGTTCCTATCCCCATCTTGGAACCATCTCATTCCTGCCTTTTGCTTCCAGTATTCTTCCTCAATGTGCAAATATTTTTTCAGATTTGCTTCAGCTTTCTTTAGTAAACTCATGTTTTCTTCTTTTGGATTTATTTCTAGCTGAATTTCCTTTCCCTTACTATGTCCTCTAAAGTTGCTCCCTGTTGGAAGATATTTCCAAATGTTGTTCTACTCCACTGCACCAATGCTGCCTTTACCCTTTTCAGTTTGATGTGGACAATAGTAAAGGGTGATTCTGTAGCCTCCTTCAACCAAACATCTTCCACAACTTTCTGAAAGGTTTAAAAGAGAGAAACAAATACAAGCTACATCATGTCTTTGTTTGTATTAGACAGATGTTGGAAAGTAATATTCAAATTTGTTAAATAATTAACAAGTCTCAATGTTTTGCCAATAATTACGCTAATTCTAATAAGCAATGGTCATACTTTGATTATTGTGTTATGACCCAGATAGTACTTGCAAAGGTTCAATTTTATAGGGTCCAATAAGTTGTTGATCTCCGCTAAAGGAACACAAGCCTACTTATTTGGATAAGCCAAAAATCATTCCTTCAGTTAACAGGAAACACAACACCCAACTGGAAGAAAATGTGTTGGATTTTCTAGTCAAAAGAGCTCAACCTTGTTGGCTAATTAAGCGTTACACTGAAAAACCAGAGTGATATGGAAGAAAATATTAGCTTTCTGCTACATTCAAAAGTTTTCATAAAGCCCAATGGTTTGTCTAATCTATAGAGATGATTTAATAATATTTTTATCTAAGTATTTCATTCTTGCTGGGATTTCTAGAAGTGTTTGATATTGTAGATTTGTTCATATTTCGCCAAATCTTATCAAGTGACAAGAAATAAAAACTTTTATCTGGAGTATCAAATGTTTTTTCCTCTGAAGAATACACTTCTTCCATTTCAATTTATTTGAGTGCTTTTCTTTTTACTTCATTTGAAAACCAAAGACTTGTTCCTTTTCTGGAACTTTTTAATTTTAGATTATAAGATTAGAGGATATTTTGGTACATTTTATGTATTTTTAGTTTAAGGCCACAAGATTAAAAAATTTATGTGTGAACTATGCTTGCTGAATTTGCTTGTAACAACGCCAACTGCTATTTGTTGAAAAATTTCACGAACGATAGAGAAAAAGTGTTGCTTTTTTACCTACAAAATTAAATTAGTTTTACTATGCATTAGAGGTGCTATTATTCCTTCACTTGAACCATGACGTTAATGTTATCCTTTGAGAATGGAGTAACTAAGAATATTTGACGTGATGTGACTCCTACGGAGTATTGTATAAAATTATTGAATGGGGATCCGGATAGCAATGTTGTTTTTGCTTTGATATAGAACTCTGTATAACATGCTCAGCGCGACAAAGGGGACTGCATACAAATTAAATTAAGATTTGTAGATAAAATGTGATTATCACTTTGAAATGAAAGTGTGAGGTTTTGCTTATCCATGTTGGTAGGAGAAATCTTTTCGTTTTTTCCTAATTGGTGTTTCATGTATTAAAACAATTGAGTCAGTACCTTAAGGTATTTTTAGGTTTGATTTTACTGGATATGTAATTATTTTCCTCATAAGACATGAAGCAAATGTGAATGCGGACGACAAGAAGAATGCAGGATGTTTGAACAAATTTTATATCAGCCTAAAACATCTTACACACTCAATATATTCAAGTCCTACTTTATATCATACTAACACATTACACATGTAGAAATGTATATGCAAAATAAAGTACAAACGACTCATTTTGTCAATCAATTACAATTCAAATACATTTCAATCAAAATAGATTAGTCAAAGTTTTAACTTCTAAAAATTTAGTTTATACTAATACAAGGTTGCATATTTGTTAGTATTTTAATAATATATATATATATATGTTATTTGTTACTTCGGAATGGTATTAGGTATTTCGGTACATTATTTCTAAATATCAAATACCGTAACGAATACCAAAAAAAAGTAAAATGTATACCATATACCACATCAAATACCATAATATCAAAACCACGGTATTAAGTATTTTGGGATGGTATGATAATTCGGTTTATACCATACCATGCCCACCCCTACTGGTAGGGAGGTGTTATGAGTCACCAATTCCTTTTAAATATGCATTGTTAAAAAAATATTACTCCCCCGTCTCAATTTATGCGTCGCTTTTCGAATTTCGATATTCAAACAAGCTTACCTTATAGTATTTTTTATGTAGTTTATAAATATATAAATTTTATTTAAATTTTTTTAAAGATTTCATGCATCAATTTCTGTCAAACTTAAAGTATTTGACTCTCGAATAATGAAAAATATTACATAAATTGAGACAGAGGGAGTAGGGATCAAAGGTTTGCCTCGTCTATGTGTACTTAGCATACACTAGAGTAGAAACCTGTAGAAGACAAAAACAAAAAAAAACAAAAAATCAGGATATACTTGACTGAAGTTCAATAATGTAGTTAAACTTAATCTAAAAGCCAAATTCCCCGGCAGCGGCGCCAAAATTTGATACGCTCAAATTGCACCTCCCTAAAGAAGTATAAGCGATCGTTGTCAAGTAAAGAACCCAACTTATAGGTTGGGGTCGATCCCATGAGGAATATCGTTTAGACTTAACTTTAACTCACAATTATATCTATTTAGTCAACTGATTTCCAAAGAAAGTAAGCAGGGGGGAGTTTGTAAGTAAGTAACAATTTAGAATGCATAAGTAACAAGTAAACAAAATTCAAACTTTGAGTTATCAATCTGAGAAAGAAACTAGGGTATATTTGTTCCCCACAAGCTCATAACGCAGTAATTCTAATAATAGTAATCTTTTCCTAGTATTTTACATGCAAAGTTGGTAAGTTAGGTATCCCTAAGTGATTGGTCCTCTAAGTAGAGAATTTCACCACGCACCTTGGTCCGGCTACGGGTGTATGCTTTACTAACCCTTACATTTTACCTCAGATTAGTCATCATATCAGTGTATGGCTTAGTTTTCAGCCTCACTCTAATTGACATTAGACTATTAGATAGCATCCACTAAATCTTTATTGTTAATTCTTTTCTCATTCACTACCTTCTTGGTCCGGCAAGTAGAAACGAGGTAAGTTCTAATGTTGTGCACCATTAAAAAGACTTCTAAACGAAGAATTAACAATACATGTATAAACACTATTCAAGAATTACTTAATTATTATTCATACTTTGTTAACTGCTCATGGTTCCCACACCCTAGTTGTGGATTTAGCTACTCATGCTTGAGAGTTCACAATTCATAATTAGATAAGAAGAATTCATGAACTTACAAGTAGAATTGATGAAACCTAAAATCTTCAATTGAATTTCAAAGTGAAAATTATATAAAATGAAATTCGGAAAGTTAATTGCTAAGAGTTTGCAAATTACTTCCCAAAGAACAAAACTTAGAAGTATACAATAATGTCTCACCCCCAAAAACGAGAATTACAACTCATATTTATAGAAAACAAATCCTAAATAAAATAGGGAACAAAATAAGGAAATAAACTGCTGGAACGCGGCTTCTGTCGACGGCACGACCTACAGACCGGAGTCGACCTACATCCGTAGGTCGACCTCCGTGGCTCGACACTTAGAAAAATTCATCAGGTACTGGAACCTTCAACTCCCAGAACATCATCGACGGATGTGCAAGACGGACCGTGGGTCGACCTACGGTCCATCATCTGCTCTATGGTTCCACAGTTGGTCAGACTTCCCTGATGTTCCACCTACGATGCATCACCTACAGTCTGTGGACTGGACTACGGTCCATCCTGGCACTCCATTAATTAAGTACTGGAACTCAACTCCCAGATCAGGACCTACGATTGCCCATCCATGACCCATCGTTGGACCTACGATCCGTTGGTGGCCACTTCTGCATTTTTCAGCTCGCATCTTCATCAACCGCATCCAAGCCTATTTCTTGCAAGAATTATACACAATACATTATTCCTAATAACAAAATATCCCAATACACACACAAACTCTAAGTGAAACGCATCAAAAATATCGTAAACTCACGGTATATCAGCTCGCCAATCCAATCGTCGCCTAGCCAAAGCCCCTCCCCTATCGCCTAGTGGTCTGCTTCTTAGGAGTGAGCTATTGTAAATATAGGCAATCCAAGGGCTCACTTGGCGAGTCGCCAAGTGCCCTTCGGCGAGCTCCAGCGTGAGGGTCTTCAGATTTTAAGTTGGGGTGTTAAAGGTCTTTTCATATTTACTTCAATCATAAACTACGTCATTTTACCCTTAATATAAAGGCCTATATAAGCATTCTACTTTCAAATTTCCCCAAACCTAAGTCATTCTTCTAAGAACCCAAAAGAATTACAAAACTCCTCTCAAATATTTTCTCTCTAGAAACTTGAAGAAGAAGGAGAAGATTCAACCTATGGTTTCAAGCTAAGGTGTCAATTTCTCCATTGTAGGCTAGAATTTGGAGTCAAGGTATGGTAGTTTTCATCCATGGATTCCTTTCATCCATGGAGTTCTCTCAAAATCTCCAATTTCAAAAAAGAAGAAATTCCCA
>JAJOOO010015285.1:0-14085 GCA_029582685.1 Solanum piurae | reverse complement strand
AAGTGGGGCCCTCACAACCATAAATAAGATCCTACTGACACGGCTTCACAGATACCCTTGGATGCTTGTATTCTGAGCTCTGATGCCAAGTTTGTCACGAATTGGGCCTACACCCTTGACGTAACTGGCACTCAACAACCATTCTTGATCCCCAAGCGAACCCTTGGCCTAGCTACATGACCTACAAGACACTAAACAATATGTGGAAGCTTAAAATAGATAAACATTTAGACATTAAAGAAAGTATTAAATTACTGTCTTGCAAATCCTTAACATAAGTCATAAGTTAAATAAACATTATGAGAAAACAATGGAAGCATCTAATCCTTTCTGTCTATGAAGGTTTTAACAACATAAGATAGATGTTCGGACAAGACCCACGACACCTCCAATACTACTAAGCTAAATTAAAATGGAGTCTCCAGGAAGCAAGGAGTCCTAACCAAATACTGTCTGCAAGTGAATAGTGATCTCAATGAAACACCTGATGATCCTGAGCACCTGTATCTGCCTCATAATAAAATGTAGGATGAATGACGTCAGTACATTGAATATACTGGTAATTTATAGGGCTACAGTAAACAATTAACTGACTTGAATGACTGAAAGCAACATAATTGGATCAATACATGAATATAGAGTGAAAATTGTTTAAGCTTTACAATAAGATATGCAATGAAAGCTACATGAAAATAATATACTTTACTTTTTGGGGAGTTTCTCTAACCAACAACCATTACTATGAGACTAGTAATGATACAATGTTCCCCACGTTGCAAGGGTTATCCTATACCTTTGCGAGGTATAGGATGATATTGTGACTATGGATCCATCTAATAGGAATTCTCAGAGGCAGTGAGGAGTCGCATGAAGAATCAATACAGTGTCCAGAAGTAACTAAAGCCTTGGTGGATGATCAATAGGTTTGGTACATCCTCTGTAACGACTTCTGTATTATCTTTGTAACACCTCATATTTGAAAAGCAGGAAAAATGCAAAACTTTTTTCATTGGTGTTTGTGTCTACGGTTCCCCCTACAAATCGTAGGTGGTAGGTATGGTCTGTAAGTAGACCTACAAGCCGTACCTAGGGTTCCATCAAAAGCTTGGTGATTTTTAAAGTCCCAATATTTGACTTACGGTTCACCAGGGCGGTCCGTAAGTGGACCTATAGATCATAGGTTTGAACCGCAGGTCGAGTTGGTAGTTCATTTTTAAGGGACTTTTGGGTCTTTTCCTAATTATTATAACCCAATACTATGTCATTTTATCTTCTATCCTAATCCCTATATATACGTTTATAACCCATCCCCCCCTAAATTACCCAATTATACTCATTCTTCTAAATTTTAAAAAAGTTGATCAAGTTCTTCCCCAATATTTCTCTCTCTAAAGCTTGAAGAATAAGTCAGGGTTCAACATCAAGTCTCCAAATTCACCATTAATTGTGGGCTTTTGATATCAATGTATGATATTATTCATCTATGGAGTCCTTTCCTCCATAGGGTTCCAAAATTCTCAAATTTTACAAGTTAGAATCTCCAATTGAAGTTAGAGTTTTATTCAATCTTCTTTTCAATTATGATCTAATTGACTGTTTTATGTCTTTTTATGCATGAATTGATATAATTGCATGTTTTTAAGTGAAATTCACTTGAACCTATGCATGATCCATGATTTCTAGGTTTTGATCATATGATGAAGCTTTTGAACTATGAAAGATGAATTTATGAAGATATACATGTTTCTTTATGAAATTAATGAAAATCATTTAAGGTTGCTTTGAGAGTAAAGCATCATTGTGGTTGTTGTTGTGAAAAGATTTTCTCACATAAAGGATTCATAAGGTTGAAAGGGTTTCTCACCTAAAATGATTCGAGATTAAGGAGCTATTATAATGAAATCTAGCTTGGATTGGCTACTTGATGTGCCCTTCCATGGATAATAAGATAAGTTAAGATTTATGACTATTCTATAGGATTTATAATTAGCACCGAGAGGATATCGAGATGGACACTCTCCCGTAGTTGAGGTTGAGTTTCTAGTTTCAATCAACTTATCCCATAACTATGTTCAACCATAGTATGATTGTGTTAGATATACATTATCTAGTGGATCAACCTAAGCTAGAAGTTTATGGTTCTTACCTTGGCAAGGAATGACATCTCTTTTCGGTGTGGGATAGACACTTGATTCCATATTATAGCTGATATGGTCTATGTTGGTTAAATATATATCTTCCATAATAATTTTCATGCCCGAAGGCTACCCCCAGGACACAGACACGGGACCTAGGATTAGGAGTGACCCCAAGTTAACCCTGTTGGCATATCATACTATGTGGAAGCTTAAAATATGATGTAAACTAAAATGATGGGGAATACCCATTCTAAGTCTGAATGTATATATAACTGATTTTAATGACAACTGAAAGATCAAACTCTAACTAAAACTGAATCTAAACTATGTCTGAAATAAAGCCTCTAACTGACTAGAGATGCTGAGACATGTCCCCAGCTAACTCTAGCAAAAGTGAAACTAAAAGACTGAAAATGGAAAGATAACATGTCACTCGTCTTCGAAGAATGAGGACTCACCACTGATGCTGCTGAACTGGATATCGGGAACCGATCTATGCGTGATCTGGATGTTGGGGACCTGGACCTACATTACGAGAAGATGTAGCGCAGAGTATGCGTCAATATTTGAAGGTACTGAGCATTCAGAATAGAATAAAGCTAAACAATATAACATAACTGAAAAAGAGCATACTAATCAATGATATAAGGTAACCATGAAGAATATGCTAAACATGCTGAATATGAACTAACTGAATGTAGTGACCAAGTTTATAACATACTTAAACTGATACTGAATACTGAACTGATAACCTGTTCAATACGCTAGATTATGTCTATGGGAGCTACTAATAACCTACATAAAACCACATGAGCTAAATATGGAGTTTGATGTATACGCTCCATCAAGAGGACCCAATATACCTTTCCAAGGGTATAGAGGTTTGTCTAGCATGATCACTAAGTATAATGCCCACAGAAGGGACTTACCTACGGGGCACATAGTTCTGGGGCTATGAGGATGACTAACCCTAGTCCAACTCTGTATTAAGTCTACTCCCAACTGATTATGTAATTAACACTTTATGTGTGAATTTCTGTAATACTGGATAGCTCAAAATACTGACATGCTGATTTAAAATGCAACATTAATATACTGATAATGAAACATTCGAAACTGGAGCATGTATAATTAAATAAACTGACCTAGCCCGTGTAATTCATTAACCAAACGAATCTACACCACTAGGGTTTTGAATTTCATGCAATAACTTAAGCAACAATCTGATAATCTTATATGGATCATTCTAACAACTAAAACCTAATAATATATAACATTCAAGAAACCCTAGGTCTAGATAATATCAAGGGAATCAAGATTCTACTGAAATCTAGGGACCTAATGGGTGAAAGCAACCCACTAGTGAAATCCCACATATCTGTTGACAAATTTCATGGAAAAATCTTTCAATTTCGGGGCTGGATTTGATGAAACCTTTATGCATTCTTGGAGAGGGATTGGTTGACTCTTTCTCCTCCTTTTCATCCAACTTGATGAATTTTTGGAGAATGAGTTGACTAGGGTAAGTTTTAATTAAGTTACTAGGCTAAAACTGACAAAACTACGTAGTTTAGGGGTTAAACGACGTAGTTTACGAGTCCAATGCATAGGTAAAAAATCAAACTAACCCTAACTTAAGAGCTATTGGGGGGTCACTAATGGACCAGACCGACGGACCATGGATGTACTGGCGGTCCGTCCTGGCAACCGTCGATGGGAGTTCAGAGAGGAGGTTCTGGGTCTCGATCCATGGACCAGGACCACGTGTCATGGTATGACCTACAGTCCGACCGTGGGTCGACCCTTAGAACATTTTTCTGGATATTTTCATGGAGGGGATGCTTGTGGCCATCCACGGACCACCAGGACGGACCGTGGGTTACCCTACGGTCCGTGGGTGGTCCCGTCTATGGCACCTGCAACTTCTGAAATATGTATTTTGGTAGTTCTAGCATATGGGGTGTTACATTATCTCCCCCTTGGGAACATTTGTCCTTAAATGAAGGCTAAACTAGCTGAATATGGAGGGAAAGAGCTGCAAACCCTACCACTAAATACTGGAAATAGATATCTCACTGAACAAAGTTCCAAGAACATGCAAATACGCTAAAAATGCAAGACTAACTGAAGGAACAAGATACTAACACTGAATTTACGCATGAGTTACTAAAATACTGGAGTGGAACAATTACCTCAAGTTGGAATGGAATTGGAAGGAAAGAGATGAGGATACTTGGCCTTCATGGCTGCTTCTGCTTCCCAAGTAGCTCCCTCTACGGACTGACTCCTCCACCAAACCTTAACTGAAGCAACTTCTTTGTTTCTCAACCTTCGAAAATGACGATCAAGAATTTCAACTGGCACATCCTCATAAGTTAGACTATCCTTCACAACCACACTTTCTAATGGTACTATGGATTTTGGATCACCCACACACTTATTCAACAACGAAATGTGAAAGACCGGATGAACTGCTGCTAGTTATGTTGGCAACTCTAACTCATATGCCACCTTAAAAACCCTTTTCAAGATCTTGTAAGGACCTACATATATGGGATTGAGCTTCCCCTTTCTGCCAAATCTCACTACTCCCTTCGTAGGTGACACTTTAAGGAAAACCCAATCATCAATCTCAAACTCTAAGTTTCTTCTCCTCATATCTGCATAGGACTTCTGACGACTCTGAGCTGTCTTAAATCTATCTCTGATGTGCTGAACTTTTTCCATAGCATCATGAACTGAAACTGGCCCTATCAAGGTTGTTTCACCTACTTCAAACCAGCCAACTGGAGATCTACATCTATGCCCATATAATGCCTCATAAGGGGCCATCTGAATGCTAGAATGGTAACTATTATTGTAGGCTAACTCTATAAGAGGAAGGTGATCATCCCAACTACCCTTGAAGTCGATCACACAAGCTCTCAACATGTCCTCTAAGGTCTGAATGGTACGGTCTGCCTGACCATTCGTCTGTGGATGAAATGTTGTACTAAGGTTAACCTGAGTACCAAGTCCCTTCTGAAAAGACTTCCAGAAATGAGAGGTAAACAGAGGACCTCTATCTGAAAGGAACCCCATGCAACCTGACTATCTCATTAATGTAAAGCTTGGCGTAGTCCTTTGCTGAATATGTAGTCTTGACAGCCAAAAAGTGAGCAGACTTAGTAACGATGTCTACTATTACCTAGATGGAGTCATGATGTCTGCGAGTACGAGGTAAACCTGTAATGAAGTCCATGTTGATCACTTCCCACTTCCATGTAGGAATATTGATCTCTTGAGTCATACCTCTTGGTTTCTGGTGTTGTACCTTCACTTGTTGACAATTGGGGCGCTTAGCCACAAAATCTGCTATATCCCTTTTCATGACATTCCACCAAAAGACTTCCCGCTGATCACGATACATCTTAGTGGCACCTGGATGAATAGAATACCTAGAATTATGGGATTGTGTAAGGATTTGTTGTCTCAACTCACCCACCGTAGTAACACATAAACGACCCTCGTAGCGGAGCACACCATCTCCTCCTTGGGAGAAAACCTCAACTTTCTGCTGATGAATTGCACCCTTCAATTGAAGTAATATCAGATCACTGTCTTGTTTTTCCTCAACCTCCACTACTAATGAAGATTCTGACCCATTCTGAACTGGTACACCACCATCTGATATGCTCATAAGGCGAACTCCTAAGCGAGCAAGCCGGTGAACATCTCTTGCTAATTATTTCTTTTCTTCCTCAACATGTGCAACACTGCCCATAGATAACCTGCTAAGAGATTCATCGACTACATTGGCCTTACCAGGATGGTAGAGCACATTCATATCATAGTCCTTGAGGAATTCAAGCCATCTCTCTTGCGAAGATTCAACTCTTTCTGGGTGAAAACATGTTGAAGGCTTTTATGGTATGTGAACACATCTACGTGAACAGAATACAAGTAATGTCTCAAAATTTTAAGGGCAAATACTACTGCTGCAAGCTCAAGGTCATGAGTTTGATTGTTCTTCTCATACACCTTAAGTTGTCTAAAAGCATAAGTTATAACCTTAGCTCGCAGCATCAACACAAAACTTATGTAACACCCCTATAAATACCAACCAAGAGTCACATGTCGATACACCATTTATTAATTACTACAATATGTTTTATTCTCATTTTGGGAACTTGAAATTTTGTGATATTTGCAAACTTGCTTAACATAATTGTGATCATAATTTAAGGGATTGTGTTGGGGTATTTACGTGATATTCTAACTAGGATTACCTATAACTTGAAAAGGGTTGTGAGGTATATATATATAGGTATATATGTATGCATTTTTGGCAGCCAACCTTTTTACATTTGGGCAGCCAACCTTTTTACTTTTGGGCAGCCAACTTTGCTTTCAGCTATATCTATAAGTGATAAACATCACTTTTATAACATATATTCTCACACCTTCTCTATAAAATTTTGTGTTCCTTAACTCTAAGAAACCTGGAGAACTTTCTCTAGCCATATTACTCACAAAATCACAAGAAAACCTTGGTCCTTTTAGCTGGAAGTCGAGACACATCCTACCTTTTGGTGAGTAATCGAAATCTGTTTTTGAGCTGAGTAGTGTTTAGTACATTTAGAATATCTCGTTCTCTAGAATAAATATGATTTGGAAAGATGATTCTTATACCTACAAGTCTTATGTTTTTGTAAAACTCTAATTTAGCTGTTATGGATTCGAAATATGGGACGCAACATAGGACAAGTTCTGTCCAGATTTCTGATTTAGAAATCCTGTATGTCAAACAGTTAGTGTTTTGATTATATATTTTTGTACAAAATGTATTTTGCGATGATTCTTGATTATTCAAAACCTTAAGAGATATAACTACATTTTTCATGAAGGATATAAATTCCAGTTTTTCCATTTTCCTCTTGAAAACAATGTTGCGACTTGAGGTACCAGGCTGGACAGATTCACTGTTTTGGGAGCATAGTTGTATTTGTACATGCTAGTCTTACTTGTGATGATTATCCTATTTTACGTTAACATTATTGAGCTAATAGAAGTTAAAGAAGTTATTTAATTGTATTTTAAGGTTATATACACTCGTGTACAAGTTGAGGACCTTGATACGTTGGTCAGTCTACAGTTTGAACTCTTGAAGTTTTGTTGGACCGTGTCTATGCTAAAGCCCGAGGTTTGTGTATAAACTTGTACTTTTACTCTTGTTATCTTCTTGTGTATGTGAAGGGTTATCTCGATACCTTGGTTACTTCTTGTCACGTTGTATTGTCGTATTGGTATTCTCTGAGACTTTCAAGATACTTAAGTAACTCGCCCACTTGTACGGATTGCTTGATCACCTGGCATTCTTGTTGGGACTTTTTCCTTCTTGTGGATTTGATTTTGTCACTATTGGCATGCCTATTGATTCGGATTATTTGTCATCTTGACTCTCGATTTTTGGCTCGTCTTAAGTATGGAAGTTGTCCATTTTAAGTATGAACTAGGAAGCCATTTTTAATATGGTTCTTGATTCTCTTGATTATTGGGCTTTAACCCTTCTTGATAAAGGGCTTTGGTCCTTCTTGATACTTGATTATTCTGTGTGTGACGGTATGATGTATATATTGGGCGAGCCTTGGTATTGGATCTCTTGGAAAATGGTGCTATGAGCGTTCTTGACACTTGGATCTTTAAATATAGAACTTGATACCCTTAATGTATTGTTCACTTGATTTATTTATAATGTTTCAATTGTGCTGCCCATGACTTTTGAAAGGTAGCTTGGTGAATATAGCGGCTCCACGCATATAGTTTTTACACCACTAAACTTTATGCTTAGCTATAGTTGTTTCCGAGGGTATACTTGAAGCTGGCCATTGGATACGAAGTTTTTCAGAACTTTATGGGAAGATCACATTTCCATATAGGCATCTATAGTTTGCATAAATATTGGGATTTGTACATGATCTACATGTTGTACATTTACATGAAATTTTGAAGGCTAATTTGATCATGTCAACATGGGTTGTAAAATAAGTATGATTACATGTTTTACTATTTTGGGGTGTGTAAACCCAAGTCTTGTAATATATTAAATTTACAGTTTATTTTGAATGTTTGTATGAAGCATGAACCAATCAAGCTTCGGTACCCCAAAGTTGGTAATGATTTATAACATATCTTGTAGTAGTATAGATAATACATAAAAATCTCTTAGCGTATTCTTAAAAGTATTTGAAAGATTCTTCCACCATAAATTGGGACTCTTGTCTTGTTTAAATTTGAGATCAACTAAATTTCTAAATGACAAGCCTTTATACCTTTCACTTGTTATTTTGGGATTAATTCCTCTATTGAATTATAATTTATATATCTTAGATTATTCCCTTTTAAATGTGCATATATTATATTAGCTTTTTTGTTAAGTAGTAGCATCCATCCGAGAGGGTTGTTACAACCTAGGACAATTCTGGATGCATCACAATATATCACATCACTGTCTGAACCCTCTAGTAAAAACAAAACAAGAGTTGTAGTAAACTTAGTCTTCAATTTTTCAAAACTTTTCTCGCACTCATCTGACCATTGAAACTTAAACTTTTTCTAAGTCAACTTAGTCAATGGAGAGACTATGGATGAAAATCCTTCCACAAACCTTGTATAATAACCAACTAGACCTAAGAAACTTCTAATATCTATAGGAGAGGTAGGTCTGGACCATTGTTTCACCGCTTCTATTTTCTGGGAATCTACTCGGATCCCTTCGCTAGACACTATATGCCCAAGAAAAGCAACTTATTGCAACCAAAACTCACATTTGCTAAACATAGCAAACAATTGGTGATCTTTGAGAGTATGCAGGATAACTCTCAAATGAGTTGCATGTTCTTCCTCATTCCTAGAGTAAATAAGGATATCATCAATAAAGACGATAATGAAAAAGTTCAAATATTGCTTGAACACCCTGTTCATCAAGTCCATGAAATTTGCAGGAGCATTGGTTAGTCCAAATAACATAACTACAAATCATAACGACCATACCGAGATCTGAAGGCTGTTTTTGGGATGTCACTATCTCTGACTCTGAGCTGATGATAACAGGATCTGAGGTCTATCTTTTAAAAATGACTAGTACCCTGAAGTTTGTCGAACATGTCATCAATCTTGGGGATAGGGTACTTATTCCTGATTGTGACTTTGTTCAACTGCCTATAGTCAATGCACATCATGAGAGAGCCATCTCTCTTTTTCCCGAACAATACTGGTGCACCCTATGGAGAAATACTAGGTCTGATGAAGCCTTTATCTAAAAGGTCTTTCTACTGTTCTTTTAATTCCTTAAGCTCAGTTCGATCCATTCTATAAGGAGGAATAGAAATAGGTTGGGTATCTGGAAGGAGATCAATTCCAAAGTCAATTTCCCTTTCGAGAGGGATCTTCTAGAGACACTTCTGGAAACTCAGTTACTACAGCAACTGGCTCAAGAGTTGGAGTTTCGGAGCTTGAATGCTTAACCTGAACTAGATGATAAATATACCCCTTAGAAATCATCTTTCTGGCCTTAAGGTAAAAAATGAATCGAACCATAGGTAGTGAGCCACTACCCTTCCATTCTAAGATCGGTTCGTCTGGAAATTGGAAATGAACGATCCTAGTCCTACAATCGACTAAGGCATAAAAGGAATGTAACCAATCTATGTATAGAATGATATTAAAGTCTACCATTTCTAACTCTACAAGATCTGCTGAGGTGACTTTCTCAGAGACTATGATAGGGCCATTTCTGTATACCCATCTAGCTATAACTGGGTCACCTACTAGGTAGAGGTTGAGAAGGGCTTTGAAAGTGTTTCTGGACTGACACCGAAGTTCACAGCTATATATTGAGTTACAGGGGAAATAGTAGCCCCTGGATCTAACAAAGCATAAAAATCTAAATGAAAGACTCGTAACATACCAGTGACCACATCAGGAGAATCTTCCTGATCCTAGTGAGCTTGGAGAGCATACAACCTGTTCTGGCGCTGACCGCCACCTGGATGAGTTACCCTGCTGAGTCGGGCGACCTGCTGGTGTTGCTACAGTTGTAGACTAAACCCTACCATTGTTGCCTCATTGACCCTGTTTAGAAGAAGGACAATCGCTCAACCTGTTCCCAGTCTGACCACACCTAAAACATCATTCTTTCCCTTCAAGACACTCGCTCAAATGGTTCTTACCACACTTAGGACAAGTTTGGTAGGTTCTAGTACCTGAAACACTTCCTTGAGACTTAGAGCCTGATGCTCTACCCTTTTGATCGTATCTAAACCTGGGGGATGGAGAACTAGCTGATGAAGGTGTTGGAGCTGAAGATTTCTGCTGAAATTGAGTGTGATTTCCACCACCCGATTTCTGCTGAGAGTAATCATAGTTGCTTGTCCTAGCCTTTTTTTTGTCTTTAGCCTGTTCCCAAAGCTTATCTCCCTCAACCTGCTGAGCATGAGTCATGAGCGTAGAGATATTCATTTCATCTAACAACATAGCATTTCTGCACTCTATCTTCACTAAGTCGGACACATAATACAAAAACTTAGACATTTGTGCCCTCGAATCAGCAACCATGTGTGGAGCATACCTGGAGAGTTGGGTGAACTTGAATCCGTACTCTTGGACTTACATTGTACCTTGCCTCAAATTCATAAAATCATGAGCCTTAGCCCCCCTCAACTTTCTCAGAATGAATCTATCAAGAAAATCTCAGTAAAGCATTCCCAAGTAACAGGAGCTGTATTCTCACCCCTGTTT
Source organism: Solanum piurae (assembly GCA_029582685.1). NCBI lineage: Eukaryota > Viridiplantae > Streptophyta > Magnoliopsida > Solanales > Solanaceae > Solanum > Solanum piurae. Next base: position 3,169 of record JAJOOO010015285.1, on the reverse strand, counting down.
TCTTTCCATTACGTGAACCATATGTGAGCTACATCCTTGAGTTGGTAGGAAGCCAACTCTACCCCCATCATTTCCATTCACCTGATTAATTCCAAAGATTTTCTTCACCTCATCAATGAAGTTCTCGGGATCTTCTGCAACTTGTGATCCTATAAACTCAGGAGGATTCATCCTAACAAAATGACCGACCCTAGCTGCCACTAATCCACTATTAGTATTTGCATGAGCTGGAACCTACTGGTTGTTCTGGTTAATCACACTCTGAGCCAAAAGTTGAATAGCGTTCCAAAACTCTACATTCGAAACTTCCTGATCTGGGACTGGAGGAACTGCGTTAGCGTTGTGGGAATTCACATTCCTTTGGTAAGCTCTACGAGGAGGCATGATCTGAAATGCATAATGACGAGTTAAAAGGTAGATCATACCCACACACAATAAGAATAGAAATAAAGTGAAGTTTTCCTAAAACACTTCGTATCCTCCCTCTCATTAGATGTGGTGCACTTCACACCCATGAAAATGACTCTACTTAGTGCGGCTTTTCAGACATCCTAGGACTCTTGAACCTAATGCTCTGATACCAAGTTTGTCACACCCCGAGGTTACCTCCAGGACACAGACACGGGACCTAGGATTACGAGTGACCCCAAGCTAACCTTGCTAGCATATCATAAGCATACTAAGATAAACTAAAATGAGTAATATTATGCGGAAGCTTAAAACATGATGTAAACTGAAATGATGGGGAATACCCATTCTAAGTTTGAAAGTATATATAACTGAGTTTAATGAAAACTAAAAGACCAAACTCAAACTAAAACTGAATCTAAACTATGTGTGAAGTAAATCCTCTAACTGACTAGAGATGCTGAGACATGTTCCCAAATAACTCTAGCAAAACTGAAACTAAAAGACTGAAAATGGAAAGATAACATGTCACTTGTCCTTTAAGAATGAGGACTCACCACTGATGCTATTGAACTAGAGATCGGGAACCGATCTATGTGTGATTTGAATGACGAGGTCCTGAACCTACATCACGAAAAGATGTAGCTCAGAGTATGCATTAGTACTTGAAGGTACTAAGCATGCAAGATAGAATAAACTGAACAATATAACATAATTGAAAAAGAATATCCTAATCAATGATATAAGGTAACCATGAAGAATATGGTAAACATGCTGAATATGAACTAACTGAGTGTAGTGACCAATTTTATAACATACTGAAACTGATACTAAATACTAAACTGATAACCTAGTCAATACGCTAGAATCTGACTATGGGAGCTACTAATAACGGACATAAAACCACATGAGCTAAATGTGGAGTCCGATGTATACGTCTCATCGAGAGGACCCAATAAACCTTGCCAAGGATATAGAGGTATGACTGGCATGATCACTAAGTATAATGCCCACAGAGGGGAGTTACCTATGGGGCACGTAGTTCTGGGACTATGAGGGTGACTGACCCTAGTCCAACTCGGTATTAAGTCTACTCCCAACTAATTATGTAATTAACATGTTATTTCTGAATTTCTGTAATACTAGATAGCTCAAAATACTAACATGCAAACTGAAAATGCAATATTAATATACTGATAATGAAACATTCATAACTGGAGCATGTATAACTGAATAAACTGACCTAGCACGTTTAATTCATCAACTAAATGAATCTACACCTCCAGGGTTCTGAATTTCATGCAATAACTTAAGCAACAATATGATAATCTGATTTGGATCTTTCTAACAGCTAAAACCCAACAATTTCTAACATTCAAGAAATCGTAGGGCTAGATAATATCAAGGGAATCCAGATTCTGACTGAAATCTAGGGACCTAATGGGTGAAAGGAAACCCCTAGTGAAATTCCTTATACCTGGTGATGAATTCCACGTAGAAATCTTCCAATTTCAGGGCTGGAACTGATGAAACCTTGTTGCGTTCTTAGAGAGGGCTTGGTCAATTCTTTCTCCTCCTTTTCGTTTAACTTGATGATTTTTTGGAGAATGAGTTGACTAGGGTAAGTTCTAATTAAGTTACTAAGCTAAAACTTACCAAAACTATGTAGTTTAGGGGTCCAACACATATGGAAAAGGCCAAACGACCCCTGACTTAAGAGTTGTTAGGGTTCATTGATGGACCAGACCGATGGACCGTGGATGGACTTAGAAACCATTGATGGGGGTTCAGATAGGGGGTTTTGGGGTCTCAATCCACGAAATAGGACACGGGTCGTGATCTGACCTATGGTCTGTAGGTATGGCCGTGTGTCGACCCTTAGAACAATATTCTGGATGGGGTTGCAGGTGGCCATCCACGGACCACCAGGACAGACCGTAGGTCACCCTACGCTCTGTGGGTGGTGCCCTTCGGTGGCACCTGTAACTTCTGAAATCTGCATTTTTGTACTTCTAGCATACAGGGTGTTACAATAATGAGGTAAGATTACTTTCTAAAAAGTGTCTAAATTGTGTTTAAAGATGTTTAGCTTGCCTTGACCATGGTTATGACTTATGTTCTAACATGTTATTTTATGATAAAGCTTGGTCATTGCATGTTATATAAAGTCCTTTTTGCATGATTTCATAACTCTTATATATTGCTATCATACTTGGTACATTACATGTACTAACACATATTTTTCCTACATTGTTTCACTGAAGTAGGGTCCGACACTCCTACCTCCCATACTTGTGGATAGTGATCAATAGATATTTATGACTGGTGTGTCCTCATGTTCCAAGGACCGATACTTTTTTTATTGCTTTCATGTCTTTTCATATCGGATGTTGTTGATGAGTCTGAGATTTCGACTCATATAAGGCTTGTTTTTTATAGGATAAGTGTCCTGGATGCCTATTTTCTGTTCCAAATTGATGTTTAAATGTTAATTTGCAGATCTGAAGGAAAAAGAACAAGCAAGGACACTAATGGGAAAAAGAAAGAAGAAAAACAAAGTTGAGGATCGCCAAAGCTACTCAGCGATCCTCCGAGTGACCTCTTTGCTCTCCTAAAGTTACACCATGCCAACCCTTGAATAAGAGCAACTGGACGATGAAACATACCCTTCGGCAACAAGCCAATTGAATCAGCGAAGGAGACTCAGCCCGCCGAATGTTACAGAACTATTAGTGAAGATGCGAGCAAAAATGGCGTTCAG
>JAJOOO010015281.1:0-10622 GCA_029582685.1 Solanum piurae | reverse complement strand
TCACTTCATGATAGAATGCCCTAAGAACATGCAGGGTAATGTTAATGGGGGTAATAGAGCCCAATATTCTTCGGTGGCTCCGTCAGACAGAGCTACACGTAGAGAAGTTACTTTAGGGACATGCAGAGGAGAAAACCATATGAATGCTATCACCAGTCGCCAAGAGCAAGAGAATTCACCTGATGTTTTCAGTGGTATGACCAAAGTCTTTACTTTTGATGTATATGCATTTCTTGATCAAGGTGTGAATCTATATTTTGTGACTCCATATATTGCTGTGAGATTTTATATCATTCCTAAGCGACTTCATGAGCCCTTCAGTTTTTCCACACCTAGTTGTGAGTCTATTCTAGCTGAGAGAGTTTAGCACGATTGTACCATTTCTCTAAATCACAAGGACACCATGGATGACTTAGTTGAGCTAGATATGGTGGACTTTGATGTTATTGTAGGTATGGACTGGCTTCATGCTTGCTATGCCTTATTCGATTGTAGAACTCGAGTAGTTATGTTCCAGTTTCCTAATGAGCAAGTTATTGAGTGGAGGAGTAGTTCAGTAGTGCCTAAGTATCATTTTATTTCGTATCTTAAGGCCAGAAAGTTAGTTTCCAAGGGATGTATCTATCACTTAGTCAAAGTTAATTACTATATTGTTGAGACATCACCTATTCAGTCAGTTCCAGTTGTGAGTGAGTTTCCAGAGGTCTTTAAGATGAACTTCCCGGAGTCCCTCCTAAGAGAGAAATAGACTTAGGCATAGATACTCTTACGGATACTCGTCCTATCTCTATTCTGCCATTTAGAATTCCTCCAGGTGAGTTGAAAGATTTAAAATAGCAGTTGAAAGACCTTCTTGAAAAATGATTTAATCGACCAAGTGTCTCACCTTGGGGCGCTCCGATCTTATTTGTGAGGAAGAAAGATGGTTCACTTGGGATGTGTATTTATTACCGCCAATTGAACAAGGTTACTATCAAGAATAAGTATCCCCTTCTGATAATTGATGATCTTTTTTATCAACTTCAGGGTGCCACTTTCCTTTCTAAGATAGACCTTAGATTTGGCTATCATCAGTAGAGGGTAAGAGAGAGTGATATTCCAAATACAGCTTTTAGGACCCGGTATGGTCATTATGAGTTTTTTGTCATGTCTTTTGCTTTGACTGATGCTCCTGCATTGTTCATGGACCTTATCAATAGAGTGTTTAGGCCCTATCTTGATATGTTTGTTATCATATTCATTGATGACATTCTAATTTATTCGAGGAATGAGGAAGATCATGCTAGTCATCTCAAAGTAGTTCTCCAAAATCTATAAGATAAGGAGTTGTATGCCAAATTTTCTAAGTGTGATTTTTGCCTTGAGTCAGTGGAGTTCTTAGGCCATATTTTTTGTGGTTAATGGATTCGAGTTGATATTCAAAAGATTGAGGTAGTGCAGAACTGGCCTAAACCCACATCTCCAACTGATATTAGGAGTTTCTTGGGATTGGATGGTTATTATAAGAAGAAAGTGATGACTTTTGAACAAGGAGGAGACGGTGTGTTGAGGTATCAAGGTAGATTGTGTGTACCAAAGGTGGATGAACTCCAAGAGAGGATCATAGAGGAAGATCATAGCTCTAGATACTCTATCCATCCTAGTTCCACAAATATATATCATGACTTGAGAAAAGTATATTGGTGAAGTAGCATGAAAAGGTGTATTGCAGAGTGTGTTGTTAAGTGCCCGTATTGGCAACAAGTCAAGGTAGAGCACCAAAGGCTCGGTGGTATGGTTCAGAACATAGATCTTCTGGAATGGAAGTGGGAGTTGACCAATATGGATTTCATTACTGGTTTGTCGTGGTCTCGCAAGAAGCATGACTCGATTTGGGTGATTGTAGATCGAATGACAAAATCAGCCCATTTCTTGATGGTAAACACCACCTATACAACAGAGGATTATGTAAGGTTATATATTCAAGAGATAGTCTGACTTCATGGAGTTCTTGTGTCTATCATTTCATATAGAGGGGCACAATTAACCGCGTAGTTTTGGAAGTCTTTCAAGAAAGGTTTTGGTTGGAAGATGAACCTTACTACTATTTTTCATCCTCAGATTGATGGTCAAGCAGAGCATACGATTCAAACCTTAGAGGATATGTTGAGGGCTTGTGTGATTGACTTCAAGGGTAATTGGGATGATCACTTACCTCTCATTGAGTTTTCTTACAACAACAGTTATCACTCAAGAATCCAAATAGCTCCCTTTGAGGATCTTATAGGAGAAGATGTAGATATCCTATTGGATGATTTGAGGTTGGTGAGGTTGGATTGATATGACCAGACTTGGTTCATCAAGCTATGGAGAAGGTGAAGACTATTCAAGAAGGGTTGAAAACAGCGCAGTGTCATCAGAAATCATTTACAGATGTTAGGAGAAAATACTTGGAGTTTGAGGTGGATGATTGGGTTTACTTGAAGGTTTCACCCATGAAGGGTGTTATGAGATTTGGTAAGAAGGGAAAACTCAGTCCCCAGTATATTGGTCCTTACAGGATATCCAAGAGGATTGGTGTAACACCCCGAAATATTTTTGAGCTAAGACTTGAACCATCCTTCGTTGTGAGTAGGATTTTACCAAGGAATTTAAAATTTATTAAGTATTAAGGTCAGGTCAGTAGATGTAGAACCTAAGGTTCCAGAAAGAACTAAATTGGAAATAGAAAAATCTGAAATTTGCAAGTTATGCATTTTGGGTCTACTTCAAACGACCATAACTCTTAGTACAGAACGAGTTAGGTAGGATAAAAGATATACAATGAAATTTCATTAAATTATCTTTTCAATGCCGCCGAGTTTGCTAAGTTTCGAGGTCGGATGAGTGAGATATTTCCTTTAGAAATCAGACTGTCCAGTTAAGGAAAGTTACCCGAAAATAGTGAGGGGTATCTTGATCTTTTTCTTACCCAATCAGATTTAATTCGTTTTTAGTAAGGTTTTAAGGGTCTAATCCTATTAGGTTCAGTTGTATAATCATAGTATACGCCTACCGTTTTAGTTGAGTGTTCAAGAAGAGAAAAGAAGAGAAAAGAGGGGAAAAGAGGAAAGGATCAAGGCGTTCGTCGAGGTTCTTGAGTTTTGTTGCGGATTTTTTCCATGAGGTATGTAAGCTTCCATAGTGTAGGGTTCGTTCACCTCACACCAAACATGGGTCTACTACATGTTACCCATGAAGGTCCTTGATTTGAGTAGTTTATGCCCATAATTCCGCATGAACCATATGAGTCGAGTAGTCTTGAGATGCGAGGTATCATTGAGTTCTTGAGTTGAGTAGTTCATGCCCATAATTTTGCATGAACCATCCGAATCGAGCATTCTTGAGATGAGTAGTATCATTGACTCCTCGAGTTCTTGAGTTGTTGAGTTCTAAGTAATGTGTTTTAAGAATGGTATTGAAAACCGTGAATTGAGTCATTCACGTCCATAATTCGGCATGAACCCTATTTTAAACAATCTTTTTACAAATTGTTTTAAAACTTATTTTAAAGACTTGAGCACTAAGTTGAGGAAGAGTAGAGCTGAGTTCATTTTCTTTAAAATGATATATGGGAACTAAGTATTCCCAAGAGTAATGTTTTTACATTTAAGATGAGTTGAGGAAGAGTAGAGCTGAGTTCATTTTCTTTAAAATGATATATGGGAACTAAGTATTCCCAAGAGTAATGTTTTTACATTTAAGATGAGAGGAAACTGAGATTTCCAAAAGAGTTTTGAGCAGTTTGAGTACCATCTCTTTTAAGAGAAATATTTTTGAGTAATAATCTCAAAACACAGAAAGAATTATGTGTTTTAAACATATGAGCTAGTATATTTTGGGAGTAGTATTGAGCACTGATATAGGGGAGAGTTCACACAACTCACAGTCCCCATAAACCATGTAGCCAATATGGGTAGAAACGGTCATACTTTTTAGATGATTCCTTAATGTTTTTTAGCATAGACTAGTGGATCTACTTAATGAGTAAGTCTTATACCCTAGCAGAAGAGAGGCATTCTGGGCCGACTACTACGACTACATGCCCATCTAGTGCAGTGGCTTAGAAGCAAGCTACCTTGACCATCTTCCGATGTTCTAAATAATTTATTGATCAAAGACGGTAAGGGCAGACTGCTCTACATTCAGCCACACCACAGTGACCCCGAAGCGATCTTCTTCTAGTTGCGCGCCGTCCCACACTGCCGTCCTAGGGCGCTAAGGGGCTTTTTTTTTGGAACAGACGACAGTGTTTTGCTGACGCCTCGAATCAAGCTTTTATTGCGACATGCTATGCTTTCTCCCCCATTGCTAGTAGGTTGATGGGTCGCGCGCCCGGCACACATGTTTTGGCCTTTTGTGTCCATAACTCAAAATAGGTGACCTAATGGCCGCCGCCTGAGTATAGGATAGTTTTGGCAGCGTGGGCAAGACATTGTATCATCAGATAGCTCATAGTGATGGTTGTCGTTTAGAGAAACTCCCAAAGATATATTTTGTATTCTTATGTACAAAGTGTTTTTTTTTTGTATTTTTATATACAAACAGAGTTTATTTTGTATTCTTGCATACAAACAGAGTTTATTTTGTATTCTTGCATACAAACTGAGTTACATTGTATTTTTTAATACATTGAGTTGTTATCTACTCCTTTCAAAGTTTTTGATATATTTCATCTTTTATTGTTGCTTTATATTGAGTTGAGTATCCACAGTTGATTATCCAGAGTTGAGTATCCAGAGTTGAGTATCCAGAGTTGAGTACCTAGCGTTGAGTACCCAGAGTCGAGTATCTTATTATTGAGTTGAGCCTTATTTCACTGAGTTGAATATCTCATCATTGAGTTGAACTATGTTTGTTTTTCTTGAGTTGAGTTTAGCATGAGTGAGTTGAGAGGAGGTAAGTATGTTTCCTTTTTATCAAGTTCAACCTTATATTTATGCTTTAGAATTCCCCTTACATGCTCGTACATTACACGTACTAAGCCATTTGTCCTGCATCATTTCATGATACAGATACAGGTATTCAGGGTCATCAACAAGAGTTTCGTTGATACCACATGGAGTTCGAATTAGCTATGGTGAGCTTTCTTGCTTTCATAGGATTTCATTTAGTTTTCAGCTTTGTCAGGATGTCGTTGGTCTTATCCCGACTTCTATCTTTGTCATTTAGAGGCTTCATAGATAGACAATAGAGGTTAAGAAGTCTGTTTCATTTATCTTGTTAAATGTTTTTAATACTTGAGTTGCCTAGTTTTGGCTAGGTGAATATACAATTATATTCTGAGTTAATTATTTGAGTTTCATTGAATTATATAATGTTTTAAGCTTTGTATGCTTGAGTTAGTCTTCCGCTTGTAGTTAGCCAGGAAGAGGGTTCGCTTGGGGAACAACAACGGTTCTCGAGTGCCGACCACGTGTAGGGTGTAGGCTGGGTCCTGACAAACTTGGTATCATAGCACAGAATTCATGTGTCATAGGATGTCTTTGAAGGCCTCGCTTCTAAAAATTAGGGACTATAGACATGTGGTATTTTATTTATGGTTGTGAGGGCCTCGCTTCTAAAAATTAGGGACTATAGACATTTAAGAAAAGTTTCCCTTCTTTCATACTCTTAATCGTGCAATAGAGCTATGTCATAGAATCTTATCATAACTCATGCGTTCACATATCCATTTGACTACCCCCCATACTAGAGGTGGTTGAAAAGTAGAGTTAGTCCTTTATCGATGAGTTGCTCTCAGCAAGAGTCTTGAGGAAGTCATGTGACTCTAGAGGGGTTTGAGAGAAGCCCATGAGTGAGTAAGTGTTCAGTTTCAGAGGAATGAACCCATATTCATATGAATCGTGCATTTGAGCTAAAAGTGAGTTGTACTCTCTTCCCTAAGCCTTGTTTCAGCTGAGATCATATGAGAAAGTATGTTTAGAGTTTGGGTAGTATTTTCATCCTAAATGGTAGCATGAGTTACGAGATCATGAACAGTAGTAGAGAAAGATCCTAGAGTTAGAGAAAAGTATGCAGAGGTTTAGTAATCTAAGTAATGAAGATGGTGTTTCGACAAGCTATGTTACTATAGTCATACACCTAGTAAGTTATTAATGAAGAGTTTTCCCTTATGGGTAGACTAAGAAGTGATGAGTTGTGAAGATTCCATAATGGGAGGTAGAGTGTTTTTTAGCTAGAAAGGATCTTGTGCTGAAATCTCATTATATAGCTAATGACCAAGTGTAAGTGTCGAATAAAAGAGCAAAAGTATTCTTAAAGTGATAGATCTAAGATAGGATTATGATTTATTTGAGAGGGTCATGATGTTCAAAAGGTTATAAAACTTATCAAGTAATGAGGTACAACATAGTAGGCGAGCAATCATATTGATATTCGGGTTTAGTAATGAACATTAACCTTGAATTTTTTTATGAGTGTCATGATCGAAAGAATGCCAACATGAAGGTGATGATGTCAGTCTTTGGATTTGATATGGTAGACTTGACATAAAGTAGGTGAGGAATTGAGATGTTAGCTGCAATAAATATGAGTGGTACAAGTGAGAGACCCTAAGCTTTAGATAACGCCAAAGTGTGGCTAAGTCACAAGAGTAAAAAGAGCATTAAGAGGTGTACCGAGAGGGTATGTAATTAGAAGAGGCTAACAAAAACACCTTCGAAAGAGCTCTTAGTACCTACTTATGGATAGTTCGGTAGTCATGTGATAAGGTTATCTCGAGTGTTAGAGTAAAAGAGGATGTAGACCAGTTAAAGATGATGGAATAGGTCCATAGTCTTCATGTGTCAGCTTTAGACCTAAGGGGGAGATGATAAGATTGGAAATCAAGTCAAGTGTTTGATAATAAGATAGTAATGAGTTTCATAGAGTACAAGAGATATCTTTTCAGAGGTCCTGTTAGAAGTACTAAGCTTGAATGTGGTGTTGTTAAACATTAGGTGGTTCTTGATATGACTCAATGTGGTTGTCAAGAGTTATAGTTTTGGGATGAGATTCCCTATAGAGAGGTATAGAACCCGAACCTTAGGACTTGGGTTAAGCTTGAATATAGTAAGAGAGTACCATTAGACTCAAACCTTAGTAAGAGTAACCACATTTCTTACCCTGTCTAGTCATCATTCGAGGACGAATGATCCCAATGGGGATATAATGTAACACCTCAGAAATTTTTTGAGCTAAGACCCGAACCATCCTTCGTTGTGAGTTAGATTTTACCAAGGAATTTAAAATGTCTTAAGTATTAAGGTCAGGTCAGTAGATGTAGCACCTTGAGTTCCAAAAAGAACTAAATTGACAATAGAAAAATCTAAAAAATTTCAAGTTATGCATTTTGGGTCAACTTCAAATGACCATAACTCTTAGTACTACATGAGTTAGGTAGTCTAAAAGATAGATAATGAAAGGTCTTTAAATTATATTTCCAACGCTGGCAAGTTTGATAAGTTTCGAGGTCGGATGAGTGAGATATGCCCTTTTGAAGTCAGACGTCCAGTTAAGGAAAGTTACCAGAAAATAGTGAGGGGTATTTTGGTCTTTTCCTTACCCAATTAGATTAATTCATTTTTAGTAAGGTTTTAAGGTTCTAATCATATTAGATTCAGTTTTATAATCCTAGTATACGCCTAGGGTTTTAGTTGAGAGTTCAAGAAGAAAAAAAAAGAAAAAAAAGGAGAAAAGAGGAAAGGATCAAGGCGTTCGTTGAGGTTCTTGAGTTTTCTTGCGGATTTTCCCCATGGGTTTGATCCCTAAGAGGTATGTAAGCTTCTATAGTGTTGGGTTCATTCACCCACACGTCAATCATGAGTTTCTTTGGCGTATCTATCCATAAATATTGAGCAATCTATCCATAAGTGTTCTTGAGGTTTCCTTATCGATTCAGTTTTGATGTAAGATTCTACTTGGGTCAACTTCAAATGACCATATCTCTTTAGAATATAAACAGTTACATGCGCCATAAACTATCCAATTAAAGGTATTTGCATCTACTTTCCAACGCCACCAATTTCACTTCAATCCAATTTCTGAGTAAAATGTTATGACTATTTTAGTAACCTATACAGTGCTGTTACGAATGAGCCGGCGGGAACACATTTAAAAGTGTTGTTTTTGTTTTTTTACCTCCAAGAAAACCCTAAATGAATTTTTTTACTAATAAAAGTCTCAAAACAATCAGATTTTCATCTTTTAATTCATCATTCTCTTCTCTCTCAAATCCTAGGGCAAAACCCTAAGGAGAATCAAAGTAGAAGACTACATTCAAGATTCTTTCAATCTTTTTTCAAGATCCTTCTTCAAGGTAAGTCTTTCTTCAAGAATTCCATGTTTTTCAACTCAAATTCCTCCATAAAATTATGAATCACTAATGAAAATCTTAAATCTTAGCCATAGATATTTCAAGAAACTAATTCAAAAATCTCAAGATTTTCTTGATTGTTTACCTTCGAGTTAGGGTTTCAAGGATTCTAATCAATTTCTTCTTCAAGATTCTTCAAGATTTTTCAAGATTCTTCAAGAACCTTGTTTTTTTTAAGTATGTAAAGCTATCATAGTGTTGGACTAGCTCGTTCTCACGCCCTACATCTACTTTCAAATCAGTAAAAGAGAAGTATAGGATTCTATCCCTAGATTTGAGTATTCTTGAGCTAAGTTGATTTGAGTTCTTAATCATTTTGGGATTATATTTCTAATCATGGAGATACTACATGTTACCCATGAAGGTCCTTGAGTTGTGTAGTTGATGCCCATTATTCCGCATGAACCCTATGATTCGAGCAATCTTGAGATGAGAGGTATCATTGAGTCCTTGAGTTGAGTAGTTCATGACCATAATTCCACATGAACCCTCCAAGTCGAGCATTCTTGAGATGAGTAGTATCATTGAGTCCTTGAGTTCTGGAGTTGTTGAGTTCCAAGTGTTTAGTTCTATGCATGGTTATTAAAAACCTTGAATTGAGTTGTTCACGCCTATAATTCGGCATGAACCCTATTTTAAGAAGTCTTTTTTTAAAGACTTTAGCACTGAGTTGAGGAAGAGTAGAGCTGAGTTCATTTTCTTAAAAATGATTTATGGGAACTAAGTATTTCCAAGAGTAAATGTTTTTACATTTAAGATGAGAGGAAAGTGAAATTTTCAAAAGAGTTTTGAGCAGTTTGAGTACCATCTCTTTTAAGAGAAATATTTTTGAGTAATAATCTCAAAACACAGAAAGAGTTATGTTTTTAAACATATGATCTAGTATATTTTGGGAGTAGTATTAAGTACCGATATGGGGGAGAGTTAATACAACTCACAACCCCCATAAACCATATAGCCAACATGGGTAGAAAGGGTCATACTTTTTAGATGATTCCTTAATGCTTTTTGGCATAGACAAGTGGATCCACTTAGTGAGTAGGTCTTATACCTTGACAAAGTATAGGAGAGTTCTGACAGCGTGGACAAGACGATGTATCATCACATAGCTCATAGTGTTGGTTGTCGGTTAGATAAACTACCACAGAGATATTTTGTACTCTTATATACACAGATTTTATGTTGTATTTTTATATACAAATAGAGTTTATTTTGTATTCTTGCATACAAATAAAGTTACATTATATTTTTTCAATACATTGAGTTGCTATCTACTGTTTTCAAAATTTTCGATATATTGCGTATTTTATTGTTGCTTTATATTGAATTGAGTATCCATAGTTGAGTACCAGAGTCGAGTATCTTATTATTGAGCTGAGCCTTATTTCACTGAGTTGAATATCTCATCATTGAGTTGAACTATGTTTCTTATTCTTGAGTTGAGTTTAGCATGAGTGAGTTGAGAGGAGGTAATTATGTTTCCTTTTTATCAAGTTCAACCTTATGTTTATGCTTTAGAGTTCCCCTTACATGCTCGTATATTCCACGTACTGAGCCATTTGGCCTGCATCATTTCATGATGCAGATACATGTATTCAGGGTCATCAACATGAGCTTCGTTGATACCACATGAAGTTTGAGTTAGCTATGGTGAGGCGAGCCTCCTTGCTTCCAGAGGATTTTATTTACTTTTCAGTTTTTTCATGATGCCATAGGTCTTGTCTCGACTTCCATCTTTGTCATTTAGAGGCTTCATAGATAGAGAGTAGAAGTTGATAAGTCTGTTTCATTTATCTTGTTAAATGTTTTTAAAACTTGAGTTTCCTAGTTTTGGCTAGTTGAATATACGATTATATTCTGAATTAAGTATTTGAGTTTCATTGAATTATATTCTATTTTAAGCTTTGTATTCTTGAGTCAGTCTTCCGGTAGTAGTCAGCTAGGATGAGGGTTCGCTTGGGGACCAGCAATGGTTCTCGAGTGTCGGCCACGTCTAGGGTGTACGCTCAGATAATGACAATTGGTAATATAGCCTATGAGTTGGAACTACCACCAGAATTAGCAGCGGTTCATCCGGTGTTTCATGTTTATGTTTTGAAGAAGTGTATGGGTGATCCATCACTTATTATACCTATTGAAAATATTGGTATTAAGGACAACCTATCTTATGAGGATATACCCATTGAGATACTTGATCGCCAGTTTCGCAAGTTGAGGACAAAGAAGGTAGCATCAGTCAAGGTCTTAT
>JAJOOO010015280.1:0-10424 GCA_029582685.1 Solanum piurae | reverse complement strand
TATAATTCGCAGGTTTGTATAATTCGCGGGTACATTTGTATAATTCAGTTATTTTTGTATAAACTCGAAATAACGAATTTATACAATTACAAACATCATAAGTGCAAATAGTTATACAAATTATATTATACAAATTCTGCATTATACAAAAGTTATACAAATTATATTATACAAATTCCGAATTATACAAATGCGCGAATTATACAAAAGTAAAAAGTTGAGTTGTATAATTATAGCTAAAAGTAAGCTGCGAATTGTAATTAAGGTAAACTATAGCTATATTAAGTAATTAACTAGTATATGTTTGCTTATACGCGTAATTTTCCCCTATTTATTGTGGGGTGGGGGGGGGATAATTATGCCAATTTTCTAATTGTTTACACAAATGGCGGATCGCTTGCTGGTTTATTAACGTATTTACAAATTCCTTAAATTAATTAACAAATTTTACTCTTACTTTAGATCAAATATTAGTGGAAATTCCTATAAGACTATTATAGTATTTCTTGCCCCCCAACCACAACTAAAATCCATAAAATAAAACATTTAAGTGAAAATTTATGAATTTCTTTTTTACATTATTGTAACCAATATAGTGGTTGTGTAATTTTATTTATTTTTTCACCAGTATAGTGGTTGTGTGAATTGACACCACTATAATTTTATCTTCAAAATTACTACTATAGTGGAAATATGAATATCTGATTTCTTGGGAATTGCATAAATTCCCAAATAAAGTGCAACTTCCTAGTATTGTGATTTGCAAGCTGGCTAATTGGTGGACAGCCCAGACCAGTTTTTATGTTTGTTGTTGTTGGCCCAATATGAAAGGTTTGTCCATGGACAATAATGGAGATTTTTTGGATTTTCTGGTAGACTATTATGTGCCATTTTATCTAGTTTAGGGTCTAATTATGTGCTTTTCTTTTAATTTTTGAAATTATCTTTTATAACATATTCTTTTCGTTATATATATGTATTTCAGATACATGTAGACCTAATATTTGTTTCAGATACACCATATTCGAGCATGATTCACATGTATCTGGGATACGTTGTTTCTCTCGTTTGCCTCTCTCCTTCTCTCACTCGCCTCTCTTCCTAGTTATCTGTATTTCAAAATGTATCTTGTATCAAAGATACATGTATGTAGTATCAAAATATATATGTTGATTGTCTTGTTCGTCTCTCTCCTCTCTTCTATCTCGGTTGCCTCTCTCTCTCCTCTCTTTTCTCTCGTTTGCCACTAGCCAAGTTTTTTTCCAAGTTTTATTTAGGGCCAAATGGGTCTTAAGTATGAAAAAAAATACAACATGTTGTATGATAACTAAAGTAACATAAACAACGAGTAATAATGAAATCCAAGGAAGAGATAGTGTATGAGTAGTAATAACACTAATAAGGGAAACTAAACAATACTTGATCATCTACTGATCTTCTGTCATGATTCTCGATCTCCACAACTTGGTCTTGTTTAGGATTATGTCCACAGTATCTTGTGTAATGTCATATCTAATCATCTCTCTCAATACTTCTTTGGCCTGTATTTGTTTCTTCTCATATCCCGTCATAACCAAACTCTCACACCTCCTTATTGAGGCATCTATATGCATTACCTCTTCAAAGTTCGAACCATTTCAGTTTCACCTTCCTATTTTATCCATTACAAAGGCCTCTCTCATCTTTTTCTTAAATATCTTCGTTTTAATTCTATTTCTCCTAATATGTCCACACATTAGTCTCAAATATCATCATCTCTATTGTTCATAAATTTTAATATGTGATAGCGCATGTCAATTAATATTTTTTGTCAGACTATCAATTAAGGGCACATTTGATTACAAAGATAAGGGGTTACGCCAATATAAAATTTGAGATTAAATTTGATTTTAGTATTAGCTAAAGTAACTATAAGAACACTATAACAATAACAACTTTCAGCAGTAATAAATATACAAATTAACAAAAAATGCTAAAACATTTACCGGCATTAGTTAATTGACATTGAATCAAATGTCACTATAAGCTTTAGAGATATTTATAAAGAGTGTTAAATGCATTTAAAAACATATTTAAGGATAATTAAGTTATTGTCATCAATCAATTAACGCTAAAAATCAGTAAAATCTATACCAAATCACAAAATTATCTATTCCGATTATAATCTCTCATGAGATACCTTTGTTTTGAACCTAATGTTTGTAAAGTGATTGATTTATAATTATATAACATGGGATTCAATTATGTAAATATTCTTTTTCACTGTTGATACATAGAATTAACTATGTTTCTTTAGTTAGTGGGGGGAATTTTTAGAAAGTGTAAGTTTATATTTAAAGCATTCTCCACTTTTTTAGAACTTCACCTGCCATAAATCTGTCTTCTCAATGTCTTTTGGTAGTAATTTTTTTTTTTTTTATATATAGCCCCCTTTTTTAACTAGCCAGATAGCCTAAAAAGGGTTACACTAAAACACCTAAAGCACCAGTTAAATCAATGCCTTCTTTTGTCTTCAACTTTTCCCAATTTTGGGCTTTAATTTCTGATCACCTTACTCTCTCTTCCTTTGGATGTGGACGGAGTAAAACTTCTGCTCATATACAATAGCTCACAAACTGCATAGGAAAGATAACTCGCACTAAACAAGCCCGGTGCGGCGAGTTTGACTCAGAGGGCATTTTTGAGCTAGTTGAATAATGTCAAGGTTATGGTTTTACCAAAAACGTAACAAAGGTTAAAATTAACCTATTTCAAATAACTCAGAATTATTTTTTGTCATTTTCAAAAAAAAAAAAAAAAGCCTGATAAATTAAGAGTAGTGTAATTTCTTATAAGCTTATAATTAGTATGCTCATAATGCTAAGTGGCTAATTATATTAGGAAATGATGAGAAGAGAATCAGGACCATTTCTTTATCTGTTTATTTACAGTACCACTTTTCTTTCTGTTTTCAATTAAAAGTTGAGTTGACAAATCTTTCACCCTTAATTCATAAAGTTTATTTATCATTAATTCAACACGTTATATTCTTTACTCTTCCTAATAGAGGTTAATATTTTTCTTTACTCCCGTCATTTCATTTCCTTAATTTAGTAGACAACTTTACCTATAACAGTTATATTGCTTAATATTCTTCAACTTTTTAACATGATATCACAATTAAATTATTCATGGCTATTCTAAAATCCCACACAAAAAATAAAATAAAACTACGTCCTTCATTGTAATTTATGTGATGTAGTTTGATTTAACACAAAATTTGAGATTTTTTTTTTTGAATTTTGTAATCTATAAATTATTTTATCAAGGGTAAAATAGACATGATAAAAATAAATTGTTACTAATTTCAAAATATGTCATTTTTTTGGGACGGACTAAAAAGAAAAATATTTAAATTGAGAAATAGGAAATAATTAATAATTTAACTTATATATAGTGATGGTGTAAATTATTCTTTTAATATCCATGCAGCTCGCCTCATTTTACATCTTACCAATTCCACTTAGTAGTTATGAACATTTATTTATAGTTATCTCTAAAATAAATTGATAGTTTAAATTATCTTACAATATAATTACACTATTAAAAAATATATGCAATTTTGACGGGGAATTAGTTTATCAAAAATGTTTCTAACGGACATTTTGTCAGGAATCTTATAATTTTAATGACGTTTCAACATAGCGTTCATCCAAAATTAATATTTTTTTGTGATGTTTAATATATAGAAATTAAACTATCTTACTATATATTAGTTTCGAGCTAATTTTGCATGATGTTGAAGAAGCAGTAAAATAGAAAACACAATCATAACAAGGAATTACATGCTTGTAAGTGAAGTGGGATCAATGATAACCTTGCCATTCTTCCTTTTTAATAATATAATTAGTAGTAGTAGTAGAAGCCGCATCATATTAATATCTTCATCTAAAATTTTGATTTGAATCAAATTAACTACTACTATTTCTTTATGAGCTGATAAGATACCATGATTAATGAAATAATCATATTATTACAAGTTTCATTTCTTAATTAGCAATCTTAGCTTATTATAAGAATCGTTTCCCACATATCAAATTATCAAAATATATTAGAAGCCACTGTTTGATTCTTAGATGGTCCCACGCAGTATTGCTAGAAGATTTATCTAGGCCTTGTTATCGTTTTTGCCAATTTATTTCAAGTTACAATTTTTTTTTTCATTCTAATTTGGGTTTAATCGAGAGAAAATTAATTAGAAATGAACAATACTCTCATTGTTCACTTTTATTTGTCATGTTTCGCTTTATGACTTATGAGTGTCAACTTGACTAATATGTGAAGTTAAATTGAGTTAGATTAACTCAATGTTGGTCAAAGTTCGTATTATTTGATTGAGAAAAATGAAACATAACAAGTAAAAGTGAACAAAAAGATTTTTTCTATATAAAAAGCGTTTGTTTGATTATAGTGGATAATATAAGATAAATTTATTATAGTATTATTTGATATTCTAAAAGATGGTACGTGCGATATGTTCATGAAATGACTAAGAATTTGATTTACTATTGCTTTTTGTTTATTAAATGACTTTGGTTTAGATGAATATATGTAAGGCCTACAAAAGTACACATTTGAAGTGATCCATTCTTAATTGAAGAGTTCCATAGAAATCATGGTACCATAATAATTAATTTGATGTATTTGGGCAGAATGCCAATAGGAAAGTTAATTCTTGCCAATAATTAATCAGTGTATTTCCACATGCCAAAAAAAGATGAATACTAAGGTTTTGGAAATTGATTTTGAAAAACCATAAAGTTAATTCTTGCCAATAATTTATTGCATATAAAAAAGATGAAAGAAATTGATATTGAAAAATCAGATTCTTTTTTCATAAATTGTGATATATATGTGTCAATCCTTTTAGATTAACATTCCCATTTTTATTATAAAAAAAAATGTGGCCGAAGTCACTTTAAATAGTCCTTAACATTATAAAAAGACCTCAAAATGAATTTTTCAGGAGTTAATAACTTTGATGATTATTCAACTATCAATTCAAGTCACTCAACTTTTATTTTCAATTCAAAAGTCATTCAGCTATGACTTTTTTGCACAGAAAGTCATTCAACCTATTTAATTATTTTTCATTAAAATTTGTTGACTTGAAATTTTAATTATTAATCAAAATTTTAAGAACCAAATATATATCCATTTAAATCATTAATCCGGCCCACTAAAATTATAATATTAAACATTTTATTTTACCATTAATTCCCTAAATCATTCCCCATTTTGTTAATCTTCTCAAGCACCTCAACATACTGCTGAGCAATCCTCAAACTAGTAGCATCAGAACCTCCATCTTCAAGAATTGCTCAGTATTAGATAAAACAACCTAAAGGTACAACCCTAATCAGCACAAAAAAAGATAATCGAACACCGGAGGCCGACGAGTTCGCCCCCATCTAGTCGTCGATCAACGTTCATAGCTGCCGGAATCATAGTATAATCGACATGCATGGTTGAGGTTGAGGCTTCTCCACCTGATCTCACCACACAATGACAATTGACAATGGTTTCACTTCTCAATTTCCTTCGATTTTTCATCTTGCTTTGTGCCTTATATTACCTTATGCTTTGTTGTTTTATAGTCAATTTTCGATTTCTTTGTTTTTGCCATCCACTTATTGTTCATGGTAAAATAAAATGTTCCCTTAGCTCAATATTATAAAGGACAAGAGATATTGATTTAAGGAATTAATGGTAAAATGAAATGTTTAATATTATATGTTTAGCAGGTCAGATTAAATGGGGCGGGTCATTAAATGGTTTAAATTGATATATATATTTGGTTTTTAAAATTTTGGTTAATAATTAAAATTTCATGTCATCAAATTTTAATGAAAAAAATAATTAAATAGATTGAGTGACTTTAGTTGAATGACTTTCTATAAAAAAAAACTTAATAGTTGAGTGGTAATTCCCTTCCCCCCTAAAAAAATGGTATTACTGGTTAAAAAATTGTTTTGAGTCTTTTCCTCAATATTATGATTAGGAAGTGATGTTTCCCTCTGCTCGACTTGTCTATTGAATTAGTCCATTTTAGTAGGCAAAAAGAGAGGGAAAAAACAACTTCTTATGTTACAATGAATAAATTAAGAGATATTATCTAATTACATAAATATTTCTATCATATTTATCAATTCTCTCTATAATTTGAAATAATTATATTTTATACCACTAATTAATAATGGGAAAATTGTATGAAATAACAAACTATTAATTCAAACTAAATGTTATTGCCATTGTTTATTTTAATTGTAATTCGCAGCAAACATCCCATTTTTTTGCCATCTGATTCGGTATACAATTAGCCATTTTCAATATACAATTAGCCATTTTTATACATTTAGATATAAAATGCGTTTGTGTTTGTATAAAATGAGAGAAAAATGTATATACAAATACAAATACATATATTTTTGTCCTATACACTTATAATTTTACAAATACAAATCTTATTATACAAATTACAATGTATAAATAAATTTATACAAAACTGAACAATTTGTATAAAATTTGATGCTTGTAGCGAATTATACAAATCAAAAGTTCCATAGCAAACATAAAATTTAATATGGAGCGCAATTATGCAAACTATAGTTATAACATACAAATATGATTTTTATGTTTCCTATATGTGAAAGTTGTTCATTAATAATTTCATACTAGATTTCAAGCCAGACTCGCCTAGATACATGTTTTATACACCTAGATACATATTTTTTTGTTACTACATACACTGGAATAAGGAGAGAGGCAAGCAAGAATAGGAGGGAGGCAAGCGAGATTTGTTGATGTATCTCATATACTTGTGAATCACACAAGATACATACTAGATACATGTATTTGTATGTATTTAGTGTGATTCACATGTATCTAGATTATCAAACACATAAAAGAGTGGCGAGCGAGATACATGTAGCTGGACGTATTTGGATGCATAAAAATCTGATAAAATTTATTATATTATAAATTAGTGTGTATCTAAATAATTAACTCATACACTTGTGAAATTTATGTAAGTTACTTAATAAATTAAGCATGTTATGATGCCCAGAACCTCTCACTTGAATTTTGAAATATTATGTTTGTAAACTAAACAAAAAGGGAAGAATTTATAGCACTATGTATCTCTAAATTTAAAATCATAGCGAAAAATAAATAAATTTAAAACATCCAAAAGGGACATAAAGAAAATGATATTGATGAGATGATTGAGATTTGTTAACTTTTAATTTGAATTTTTAGATTTAAGCTTTGAAAATGTTTTTTTTGTCAAAAGCACTAATTCCATAAATAAATTTTCAAAATTGAGTCGAATTTTGAGAACCATTCATCGAGGAAGAAATCAAAAGGGAAAAGGTCACATTCAGTTAACATTCCACCCTCTTTTTTTTCTCCTTTTTGTTACTGTTTGTGTTGTCTCCTTTTTCAATATTTTCTTGTAATAATATTATTGTTAGGATAATTTTTCTGTCTACGTATAAAATATGAAAGGCAGCGACCATACAATATATAGAAAAGATTATAAAAGAATCAACTTGCAGTCAAAATCTTTTTTCTTTTCCCACACCACTAATTGGCGCGTGCAAGCACATTTTAAAACACTTTTTTCTCTCTCTCAATTTAAATAGGCAATTAATTATGTTTCATTGTGAAAATAGAAAAAAAATAGTTTTTTGTTTTCCACGAAAAAAAATATTTAAAAAATTAAGCTATATTTGAACATGAAATAAATTAGAGTTGTTTCTTTAATTTTTTGAGTGATTTAAAATGAAAAAGATAAAATCAGCCTTTATTGTTTATTGAATTTTTGAAAATTCTTGAAAAAGCGAAAATAAGCTTTTTTAGAATTTTATGATCGAACATGTTTTGTGGAGTAAGAGTTTGATACCTAAATGAAACAAAACTCATACTATATATTCTTCTTAAATCCCCTACTCTTAATATAACGGATATTGAATAAAAAAACGATAGAGAGGGTATTGATTTAAGAAACGTATAAAGAGAAGAAAGTGATTTGTTAGTAGGATTTCAAAATTTTTAATGTAATTTTGATCTTTTCTCTTCAAGTGTTGCTCGTGCAAGTCAAACAATAATATTTTATTTAAATAGGTTAATGTTGTGTATAAGTTTTGGTTCTGTGATTGCACGTTTTTTTAGCTTATTTCATTTAGGTATTTATAGGTATTTTATCAAAAATTAATTAAAAATAAAAATAAATAGACGTTAAATTTTATGGAATTCATTCATTCTTAAATAGAGGTTAAGGTTAAAATTCAAATATAGAGAAAATGTACATTATTGGTGAAACTGAACATTATTTCTTAATGTAACTTATGTAATTACTAAGATACGTCTCACCACTTATTATTCCACGTGCTACGACTTGAATATTATATCTTTTATTAACATGTTCTACAATACTATTGTCACGACTCAAACCGTTGTGATTGACACCCACACTAACACTCCGGTGGGAGAACCACTACTACACCCAAACCAAGCAAATAATCTAAAAACTAAGCCATTTAAATCACACACTAAGGAAAGAAAAATAGAGTTCCCATAAACTCTAACAAAAGTCTAACAATAATAAACTAACAATGCGGAAGAATAACCTAGAACCTAAAAGTCAATGTACCAAAACATTCTAACAATGAACCAAGTCTAAACAAGAAAGAGATACAACCCCAACTAATGAACTAATCAACTAGCTAAAACAAATGTCTATGTCAGGAAATGATAGACACAGACGAAAGAGAATTACATGGCAGCCCGGAAGAATAGGCTCACCCTTGAATTCGAACGACGATCACTGATCTTCTAAGCGAGGTATGTCAATTGCCGCTTGAAGATGCCCTGTACTCAACAAAAATAAGAGCAAGTGCAGAATCAGTACACAACCACAGTGTACTGGTAAGATCACGTGGTTATCCCACTAGTGCAACATAAACAAGTCAAACAACATTATAATCACATGCATACATATCAACATATACAATATCATCAACATTTACGAATAACGAACAACTTCACATTTTATGTCAAATCATTGGTCCTCTCATGTAACCCAAACCCAAACCCAAACAGTTAGCATGCCGAAATGTGACAATCGATCCCATATTTATTTCAATCCCATTTTTATGTCGGAACGTGTCAATCGATCTCATTCACACACCACAATCACAATCACAAGTATATCATCAAGATCATATATTTAAGTCATGATTTATTGGCATTCATCAATTCTCTATCCCATTTACAACAAGTGTGATCAATATTGCAACATTCATACTTATACAAGTATCATAATGAAGTAAGAACAAGCATACATCACACAATCATAGAATCACAACCATCACCTACCTCGAAACAAGCTTGAAATCCTAAGAAACTTGATCCTTCCTTTTTCGGATTCGTTCAGCTTGTTCTTGATCTACAAACAATCAATATAATAATGGAATCAATAAACAATCATTAATTACCTGGATTACTAATAATTTTATGAACCCTAGATCAAATCCATGATCCCAATTATCCAAAATGGGGTTGTTTACACCATAGAATCTATAACAAACCTCCCCCATCAATATTCATCCATTATATTACGGTTTATGGATCGAAAAATGAATTCGGAGAGTGAAAAGCTTACCTTTAGCCTCAAGAATGGTGAAAAATGAGTAGGAGTCGCCTGGGGGGATTGTTCCTTATCTCTAAAAGTTGAAAAGTGCATAATGAGGTTGTTTAGGGGTTTATTAACGACTTTAATTCGCGTCGGACCCGCCACAACGGCCACCACTCTGCCACAGCGGCCCCGCCAATGCGGCAAAACCCAGCGCCACAGAGGCATTCTCGAGACAGAGAGTTATTTCAAGAATTCCAAAATTCTCATTTCACAACACATTTTTAACCCACGACGCTCAGTAAATACCCTTTACGTTAAGATTGATTTCGGGAGTTCTACTCGCCCGAATTCAATTCCGCAAAGTCATACAAATTCCTTAACGAGATATCTAACTACTAATGTAATCAAAATCATAAATAATTCACCCGATTGTTACCAAGTTTTCCTACACCTCAAAGACTTCGATTTCGTCCAAATCTGGACAAGGTTGAGAAAACCCAAATACTACGAAAAAGTTTTCCGGCTCCAAATTTTCCTTCGTTGGCTTTTCTATAACGACGGGAACAAGTCGTTACAACTATGATCTCACTATTTTGTTGTTTGCTTAGAGGAATTTTATACCTAAAAATAGTGAAGAAATAGTGATGTTTCTTCCTTTATTTTGGAAGGAAGAATTATGAGAAGCTTGAGAATTACATACATAAACTTGTTTCATATTCCATGTAAACTTTAGAATGCCTTGAAAATA
>JAJOOO010015276.1:0-16324 GCA_029582685.1 Solanum piurae | reverse complement strand
AAGAATTCAACAATGTTCTTCAAGAACTTCACTTTCTTAACATTTAAACAACTCCAATTTTGCTGAATTGAAACAAGTTTGGCGTGTGGGTGAACTAAACCAACACTATGTGATCTCACATACCTTGTAGGGATCACCCCCGATGAATTCCACTCGCAAAGCTTGAACGTTCTTGGCGAATTCTTGATTTCTCTCCTCTTTTCTCTTCTTTCTTCTCCTCTCCAAGCCCTAGCGTAAATTCTAATTTTTTTCTAAACTGAATAAAGTCTTGTTTTACCCCAAGTAAATTCCAAAAAAATAAATAGACAAATTAGGTAAGGAAAAGACTAGTTTACCCTTCACAAATCCGGATTTGGACTTTTCTTAATCCAACAGCCCAACTTCCAAGAGGGATAACTCACTCATACGATATCGAAATTGCGCAAACTCAGCGGCATTGAAAAGATCATTACAAGGCCTTTCCAACCATATCTAGAAGTACCTCTAACTCATCATGTACTAGGATTTATGGTCGTTTGAAGTTGACCAAAAACTCACTTTAACTTACTTAAAATTTTCCAGATTTCCTTATACTTTCCAAAAAATGAAAATTTCCAGATTTTAAACTTCTTTCTAGTTCTTTCTAGTTGCGAGATGTTACAATATATCCCCCTTGGGAACATTCATCCTCGAATGATATTACTCTTACTAGGCTTAGGGTGTAACATCAAATTCAAACACCCAACAAGCAAATGCAATCAAACAACATGCTCACTTATAATTTAAAGAGCACTAAAAAGAAAATTAGTACCTTGATCTGCACTTTCTTTGGATTCAACGAGATGTGGATATCTCTTCTTAATATCCTCCTCAGCTTCTCAAGTAGCTTCCTCAACAAATTGGTTCCTCCAAAGGACTTTGACTGATGCTACCTCCTTTGTTCTCAACTTGCGAACTTGGCGATCTAGAATCTGAACCGAAATCTCCTCATATGATAAGCTATCCTTGATCTCAATAATTTCAGTTGATATAATCAATGAAGGATCGCCCATGCACTTCTTCAACATGGAGATGTGAAACACCGGATGAACCGCTGTAAATTCATGTGGTAGCTTCAACTCATAAGCTACATTACCAATCCCCTTGGCTATTCTATAAGGTCCAATATACCGGGGACTAAGCTTCCCCTTCTTACCAAACCTCATAACACCCTTCATGGGTGAAAATTTTAAATATACCCAATCATCTACCTCGAACTCTAACGCCCTTCTCCTAACATCAGTGTAGGATTTCTGACGAATCTGGGCCGTTTTCAACCTTTCTTGAATCACTTTCACCTTTTCCATAGGTTAGTGAACTAAATCTGGTCCTATCAACCATGTTTCACCAACTTCAAACCATCCAATAGGAGATCTGCATCTTCTCCCATAAAGAGCTTCATAAGGAGTCATTTGGATGCTAGAGTAATAACTGTTGTTGTAAGCAAACTCAATGAGAGGTAGGTGATCATCTCAATTTCCTTTAAAATCAATCACGCAAACCCTCAACATATATTCTACGGTCTGAATAGTGCGCTTTGCTTGCCCATCAGTCTGAGGATGAAAGGCAGTACTTAAATTCACATTCGAACCCAAACCTTTCTGAAAAGATTTCCAGAACTGTGCAGTAAATTGTGCACCCCTATCTGAAATAATGGAGACTGGTACTCCATGAAGTCTTACAACTTCTTGAATATATAACCTGGCATAATCTTCTGCAGAATGGGTAATCTTTACCGGCAGAAAATGGGCTGATTTTGTCATTCTGCATTAAGACACAACCCAAACCAACTCTAGATGCATCACAATACACCACAAAACCTTGAGTACCTTCCGGTAAAGTCAAAATTGGGGCATGGTCAACCTCTCTCCTCTTCTCCGTCTCTCCCTCTCTATTCTCTCTTCTCTGCAGCGAGAGCTCCTCAACAACAACAGCAGCAGCCGGTGAGGAGCGAAGCCAGCGCCACCAGTCGTCCGCTTCTACGGCGAGCAACAACAATCAGCAGCGACAGGCGGAGTCATCGGCAAGAGATCAACAGCCAGGTGAGGCCATCGATGCCGGCGAACGACAACAAACAACATCAACTCGCTCGTCCGCTCCATTTTCCGGCGAAACGACCAATCACCAGTGAACTCCAACTCCGGCCAGCGAGCTCCGTAACAAACAACAGCTCAAGCGAGGCTCAAATTCTTGGGATTTCTTACAAGACGGATCTTTTCAAATCCGCCCAGGTTTGGTTTCTAGTCCGTTTTATCATCTTAGTTTTTTCTCATTTTTGATTTAGTTGAATTGTTTTTCTAATGACCGATTTGATTTGTTTGAGTATTACATGTCGGTTGTTGAATCTTAGAAAAACATATCTGAGTTGTGATTTTTCTGTTAGAAATCCATGATTATTGCTCCTATGTGCCCGTGTTCGAGTGGAATATCGTTGAATTAGCATGCAGATTTTAGACTCTAATTGATGGGTTGTCGCTATTTTCTTCATTTATATTAAAATTGCTATTTTGTGGATTATCTTTGACTGATTTCCTCCCTGTGAATCGTGAATGTTATTTTAGTGAATTAAGTGCCAGTTTTATCGTTTCTTAGAATAATCTTTTGGGTTTTATTGACTTTTGGATTATTGTTGTTTGTCGGGTTGACTCTAGCATAAATAGCGCTTTAATATATGTGGATTTATTAATTTGATAATTATGGCATCATATTTGCTAGGATCCCTTAAAGGTGTTAATTTAGCTAATTTCTTGGTCAAATACCGTGATTTAGACTTCTGTATACTATTAACCTTTAGGGCTTTGCGTGATTGGTTCGGTGTAATTTGCTATGGTAAGTTTGAAATTATGGATTAAAGCATGCACTATTTCTTTCCTTGTGCTGAGGTTTATATTTATTAATTTCTAGTGCTGCAAATTGATCCCCCTCCCCTTAATTATGGTTTGAACTGATTCTTACTACTCTATTTTAGAAATCCTTACCGGTTTAATGAATAATCTTGCTGATTTTTTTTTTGCTCCACATTTGATAAAATAAAATAAAATAAATAAGTCTGATCTGGCTCTCCTTGAATATAAGTAAAATAATATTAACTGATTCCCTTTATTCCTTTTCCTTATTTGACCGTTCAGTTCTTCTCCAATAAGGAAAATCAATATTTAATCAATTATTTCCTTTTCCTTATTTTGTTTATCTCTTAGTGACTATAAAATGGACTCCTCACCTTATTATTGAGGACATCCGGACATCTAGACATTGCTCATACTTGAATACTAAAAATATATAGTGCTCCCTCTCTATTTTTAAAAGAATTAAGATTCCGGTAATCATTCTAAGTGCTGCTTTACTCGGTTTTGCTGTGTTCGGGTCTAGTATAAAATCAAACTGGGTCTTCATTGCTGATAAATAATTCTGCATAACTGGTTAGTTCCTTTCATTAGTTTAATCTTATTTTTTCGCATTGTTCGTACTATACATGTTTGAAATAAATAAAAGGAAGCATCTGGGTTAATTTCCTTATCCCTAATTCCGATGTGTGATTTTATATAACTTGGTGAAATTCGTGTGTTTGATGTGAATAGCTTTCATGTTTCTATCTATCGATTATTATTATGCTATGATCTCATGTTGGGTGTTATTCTGTTAAACAGGATTTGAACTTGAGGTTCAAGTGGAAGAGTCGCCATGAGACGAGATTACTTAATTCTTGTATTTTGAATTTGTATTTATTATTTATTACAGTTTGTAATCTTCATTGTAACCCTAACTCTATTATATATGTAAAATATTTGGGGGATCGTCTAAGGAGGGAAGAGAATATGTGCTAATTGTTTCTATTTTTCTTAGTTTTATTTTACTATGTGTGATTGTTATGAATAATCTATCTATTAATAAAGCTGTAAATTTGGAATTATGTCGGAATATCGCTCAATAATTGACTTAAAATCAACTCTTTGCTTGTAGAACTTGTCTTGCTTTAAACCCAACCAACTTGTAATAAATTCAAGCATGTTGCACAATCTGGTTTTTATTTAAGCATCTTAACTAATTAACTTGAATTAATCTAAGGTTTAAATAGATTAGAGCAATTGCCGCATGATGACTAACCAGTCAAATAAACCAGACCGCTAATGAACTTCTGCATATTAAATGAATAATTTTTAAATTTTGCTATAATCTGTTTTTATATTAAATATTGTGCCGGTGTTAGATATCATGCCTATAGGTTCTAAATAATTCTTGATATAGTCCTGGGTATAGAAATTCATATAGGTGTCTAATATTTTTTTTGTATTTAGAAATCGTATTTATTGTGATAATTTCCAGCATGTTAAATAACCTTCTGCTAAATTTTCTGCCAGTCCTGTAAAATATATATATATATATATATTTTAGTCAATTAGGGTAAATCGATTAATTTCAGCATGTTTAATAACTAAGTCAATGAAGTAATTATTTTCTATTGCGCCCCATTTTTCTCGCAAAAAATGGACCTTCGACCTAACAAATCTCTTTTGGGGCTTTTTGGGTTGGATTGAAGAGTCTCCACCTAACGAATTAAGGCGCGTTAGGGTACCTATCTAACCTAGCTAAATCTAACTAAGGTCAACGAATCAGAGATCAGGGTAAGGGTTCAAATTACCTTAAGGGGAAAGTGTTAGGCATCCCTCGAGGTAATTTGAACTCTTACCTTGATCTTTGGTTCGTTAACCTTAGGTAAATTTAGCTTGGTTAGACAGGTGCCCTAACGTGCCTTAATTCGTTAGGTGGCGACTCTTCAATCCAACCCAAAAAGCCCCAAATGAGAGTTGTTAGGTCGAAGGTCCATTTTTCGCGAGAAAAACGGGGCGCGACAGAATGATGACTCTGCTGGGGATTTTAGGTTCTAACCATTACGTGTTTCATGCTTATGTGGGGTTTACTTGGTTATTTTTTTTCGTTTGTTTGGTTTTTAGCATGTTAAGTTGCCTTTAGTTTTCCTTGTTTGTTTGGTTTTTAGTATGTTAAGTTGCCTTTAGTTTTCCTTGTTTGTTTGGTTTTTAGCATGTTAATTTGCCTTTAGTTTTCCTTGTTTATTTGTTTCCTTATTTATTGTATGTTCTCCATGTTCCACCCCTTTCCCTCTTCCTTATTTGTTTATTTTCATGTTTTGCCCTTTCCCTTTTTCCTTTATGTGATTACTTTTATGCTTAATCCCATACCTCTTTCCTTATTTGTTGGATTGCTTACATGTTTATATGATTATTTCTGTTTATTTATGTATTTATTTATTTACTGCTTTCCTTAAAACTGCCTATATATTACCGCTTTCAACCTAAATGCTAAATGTTACCGCTTTGATAAACTAACATTCTGCTCATACTTACCCCAATTGGGACCCTCTTCCTTTTTTTATTTATTTTGTTACCGTGTTGTTGTGCTTTTGCACCTCTCACAACTACTCCATTTCTCTTCAAATACCAATTATAGAGAGTCGGCATATGCGTGGATGGAACAGATAGTTTTACTACCGGGAAACCACGAGCCTTCTCGCATAGAATCCCTTTCAAGTCCGTGTCAAGCCAACTCTTAGAAAGTTTACCTAGGTCATACATGCTGCATAAGCCCTAGGTGGTTTGACCTTTGGTGTCAATCCGCATGATTAGTAGCCACCTTATCGTCTAAAGGGCCCCAACACCCTTTAGACAAATTGCATAATTATGTGTCAATGTGGTCATAATAATTAAATTAAGCCAAACATTGCCAAAATGGAGTTTAGAATCTGTTTGTTGTTTGTTTGCAGATTCATGGCCTATCCTCATTTTCCCAACACACAAATGGTGGTCAAAGTGAATCCTACCCTAAAAGTCTGGTGGAAGGATATCCAAAGGAATCAAGAGTTAGAGACAAACAAACTACTAGGCGGCCTTACTGCTTTAATCTCCGTCGAGTCAGATCGTCACTTGATCAAAACACTGTTGAAATTTTGGGATTCCAAGAGATTAGTGTTCAAATTTAGGGACTTTGAACTAACCCCGACAATTGAAGAGATTGGTGGGTTTCTGGGTCTCCCTTACAAAGAGCGTGAAATGATTGTACCACACAAGCCAACACCAAGGTCCTTTTTCAAGCAAATGGGCATGCGTCATAATCCGAGTTTACTTTGTCTAAAAGAGGGATAGATTTCTTTAGAGTTTCTATACTCGCAATTCGGAGACGAGGAAGGCCATGAAAACTTTCACAGAGAATTTGCTTGATCTCCTGCGAAATGGGAGAGATATTGTCATAATGCTTTCGCTGTCGCAGTGCTAGGCTCATTAGTTTTTCCTAGGGAAAGAGGAAAAATACACACTAGCCTAAGTTATGTGGTCCGTATGATGGTTCGAGGTGGGAAGACCATAGTTCCCATGGTACTGGCAGAAATTATAATGGCATTGACTAGGTGTACCAAAGGCAAAAGGTATTTCGAGAGGTGTAATTTTCTATTGCAGCTTTGGGCTGCTGAGCACTTCTACCAAAGGGCTAATATGGTAGACATTATTAGAGGGAGTATGCGGAATAAAATCATCAATCATACCTCAATGATGAAACATTTTGGTTTCCCTGTAGGAACGGAGGACTGGTTTGTGTACTTGAGAGAGCGTTCAACCACCAACATTCAATGGAAGTATTATTGGTTGAAGCCTCATCGTGTCATTATAAGGGGTAATGAACTCTACTTTATCGAGCTTATTGGTTTAAATGGCGTGCAACCATATGCACCACTCCGAGTCCTCCGACAGTTTGGGCAAATCCAAATGATACCTCTGCGATCGCATATGGGCCACTATGGGTATGACTTTGGGCCAGAAATACCACAAGTGGGCACCATACTGCGAAGGTGGGAAATAGTAGTAACTATTTATGCTCAAGAGCATCGACCTTTCTGCACCCTTGAGTACTACGTCTGGCTTTTGGAGGACGCGGAGCATGCATATTTGAGTGAAGAAGGCCTTCCAGGTTTTGGTGATGAAAGAGAAAGAAGATGGGCTCGCAACCTCCTCAACCGCGTCTATGGGATCACTCCAGAAATGAGGCAGCAGATTGTGCCCAACATTGGAGACCAACCTATATGAAGTTTTTTTTTTTAGGATTTTTATTTCCCCATGTTATCCCTAGACGTTTAGTTTATTTCTAGTTTTGCTTTAGTCTGATGTAATAAATTGAAACTATTCAATATATGAAGATCGTTTTTATTTCTCTAACTCTAAACTCCAATTGGCAAATAAGGCTTGAATTAATCATTGTGCATCACTTATATGTCGTCTTAGGCCTACCTCGGGCTCAACGAGGTCCTTTGCATCTAGGGCGCTTATTTCAAACAATGTGCTATTATTATTCTTATTTGCTCTAACCTCCTAACACTGTTTTTTGTTGATTCCATCGTTTTCCCATTCCTAAGGTTGATCTGTCCTTCATTCTGGCACGTACACAATTAAAAAGGATCCCCCTTCTCCTCCTCTTCAAAGAACAGACCGTAGAGACAAGGAAAAAATGGTTGACAACAACAGCAACAACGAAAGGGCAGAAAATTCTGAGGGAGAGCAACTTCCAAGTGACCTTGTCCATAGACTTGAGCGCAAGATTTTAGAGTTGGAAGAAGAAGTAGCACATATGCGTGATTTGGCCAAGTTGTCTATTTCTCTCGAAACCCAGTTTGGCGAAAATATAGACAACCCTCCTCACACTAACCAAACAGCCATGCCAAATAATCCTCCAACCAATATAT
Source organism: Solanum piurae (assembly GCA_029582685.1). Lineage (NCBI taxonomy): Eukaryota > Viridiplantae > Streptophyta > Magnoliopsida > Solanales > Solanaceae > Solanum > Solanum piurae. The sequence goes on along the minus strand of JAJOOO010015276.1, from coordinate 8,562 downwards.
CTCGACCTGAACCCACTCATCCAAGTATCTTCCCACCACTTCACGCAAAAAATACCCAAATCCCATTTTACCACTACCACTAACAAACTAAGCCAACCATTCCAGAACCAATTCCGAATGCAAACCCTTCATATACTCCTGAAAATAACAACCTCAACCCCATATATGTGGAAACCACTCCCGCGACCCATAACTACCATAAATTAGAGTCCTTCCAAAAGGACATTCTGATAAAAACCTTGATCAAGAGATTAGATAACTTGGCTAATAGGGTGCAACATGTGGAAGGAAGCAAGAGGTTGGGAGGACTGAGCTAAGAGGATTTGTGTATGCACCCCGATGTAGAACTTCCTGAAGGATACAAGCTTCCAAAGTTTGAATTGTTTAATGGCATTGGAGACCCCAATGCCCACTTGCGAATGTACTGTGACAAGCTTGTAGGGGTGGGGAGAGATGAGAAGATACTCATGAATTTGTTTATGATGAGTCTCACTGGGGAGGCTCTATCATGGTATATTGAACAAGACCCTCGGAAATGGGTTGAATGGGTGGACATGGCAACATACTTCATGAAGAGGTTTGGATTTAATGTAGAAAATGCACCTGACTGGTTCTACATCCAAAACCTGAGGAAAAAGCCTAGTGAATCTTTCAGGGATTACGCCATAAGATGGAGGTCTGAGGCGGCCAGGGCCAGACCTCACATGGAAGAATCTCAGATGAAAGGCTACTTCATCTGTGCCCAAGAGCCACAATATTATGACATGATGATGTTTGTAGCTGAGAAAAGTTTCGCTGAAATTATCAAATTAGGCGAAAGAATTGAAGAGGGCATAAGAAATGGGACTATCATCAACCTAGAGGCCCTACAAGCCACTAACAAAGCTCTACAATCCGGTGGAATAACAAAAAGTCGGAAGAAAACAGGTTCAGTCATGATGGATCAGGGAACCAAAACCCCTTATAAGTACCAAGCAACAACCCCACCTCCATCTCCATATCCTCAAACTCCATATCCTTCAGCTACACCGCCTATATCTCCTAATTCCATGCCAGTTTATTACCAAAATTCTCCTTCTCAATATCAACAAGCTTCATATCCCGTCTATAATTCCCAGCGAACATACTTCCAAACTCCACCCCCAACTCAAACACCAAACTATCGAAACAGACCTCCATATGAAAGAAGACCTGCAAAAAACTATACCCCTCTGGCTGATCCCATAGCCCAGCTTTATGAGAGACTGAAAAAGGCTGGCTATGTCATCCCAGTTCCTGCATTGCTTGTTGATGTCCGCGCAAAATGGTATGACCCTAACAAGGTTTGTGCCTACCATTCCGGAATGAAAGGTCACACTACCGAAGTTTGTAGAGCTCTGAAAGATAAAGTTCAAATGCTGATTGATACTAAGGCCATCCAGCTCAAGGATCCAGCACCAAATGTTGCAAACAACCCTCTACCTAACCATCAGGTCAATATGGTAGAAGTTGATGATACCTCGGATTGGGAGAAATCCATTTGGGTCCTTGAGCCAGAAGAAGCAATGACTGTTACCGCCCAGACTCCAATGGTAGTGCAAAAGTGTGCTCCGTTTGAGGTTGAGGTCTCCATGCCCAAGCCCCCATTCAGCGTCCTCAGAGCTCCTCCTCCTCCCCAATTTGATACCCATGCTCTCCCATGGGATTATGGAAAGGTAAAGGCGAAAGTGGAAGAAGCAGACACTGCAGCGGGAGTGACTAGATCTGGAAGAATTTACACTTCTGAAAATTTGGTTCAGGGTAGCTCCAGCAAATCCAAGGCACCAATTGTAGAGCTTGAAGATCATGGTATCTGGAAAAAGGTGCCAGCTAAAAAGTACTTTATTGTTGAGCAATTGAGTAAAACCCCGTCCCAAATATCAATCTTGTCATTGCTGCAATCTTCTAAAACTCATCGGAACGCTCTAATGAAGGTCCTCGGTGAAGCCTATGTCCCATCTAGCATCACTCATGGAGAGGTAGCCCAAATGGTCGGGCAGGTTTTTGAGCCATACAAAATATCTTTTCACGAAGATGAGTTGCCAATTGAAGGAACAACCCACAATAAGGCTTTGTACATTTCAACTCAATATCAGGACAAGATTATCACCAAAGCTTTGGTTGACTCAGGTTCTGGTTTGAATATTTGCCCTCTGAGCACGTTGACAAGGCTGGGCGTGGATAATGCAAAGATCCAAACTTGGAAGATGAATGTGAGAGCTTTTGATGGCTCTCAGAGGGGTACTATTGGGGAAATAACCTTGGACATGCTCATTGGTCCTGCTACTTTCCCAATAGCTTTCCAGGTCTTGGACATTCCATCATCATACAACCTATTGCTGGGTCGTCCTTGGATTCATATGGCTGGAGCGGTTCCCTCTACTCTTCATCAATGCTTGAAGTTTGAATGGGATCATGAAGAAGTGAGAGTCCATGGGGAAAGAGGTCATCTTGTATATGCAATAGATGGAAGGGGTTATCTAGACGGCGAGATGTACCATACAGTTGAGCTTGTTGGCAACATTGAAGTGTAACCGTGGTTCAGTCAGAAGATCATAGATACACATATGTGGATGATATATGTGCCGTAAGAAGGGTGTTATTAAATTACTTAATCAAATAAATAGGTATTTTTAAGATTGTCAATAGTTGGTGAACTAAAATAATAATTCATGTCAAGTTTAGGGTGTTATCAATACTTATCGGGGTGTTCACACTTTGGATAAAAATCAATCTAAACTGAAAAAATGAACCAAACCGATAAAATAAACCGATTTTATTTGGGTTTGGTTTGGTTTGATTTTAGATTTTTGAAAACCGATAGGATTTGGTTTGGTTATAATGTTATTCAAAAAAACCGAAGAAATAGCCGAACAAAATCGATAAACTATATGCATATATTTTATTAATATACATACTTAATATATTATTTTTATAAACAATTTTAAAGATCTTATATATGTTTTCATTAAAATTTATTAATAATTTACTTATTGAAAGAAAAAATGCCCAAGGTGAAAAACATTTATCTTATTGATTTCATGTATATGAGTGTCTATGACAATTTTTTGTAGGACTAAAAATGTTAATGTCTCTTCCTTCTAGGCCAAAATAGTGAATTTTAAAGCTTTATTCATAGTAAGTTCAGTGATCGAAAGTTCAGTAATTTCAGTCATTTTAACTATTTTTCATTTTGAATGGATTATTGTCACTTATTCCACATTTTGAATGAATTGTTTATTTTATTTTTGTGTATGGTTAATAACCGAAGAACCGAACCGAACCAAAGCAAACCGAAACCGATAAATGTATATTATATTTGGTTTGGTTTGATATTGATAATTTTAAAACTGATTAAGTTGGTTTGGTTTAGATTTTGACCAATAACTGATCCAAACCGATCCATAAACACCCCTACTTATCTCTATACTTATATTTAGGAAATGAATTTAAGGTGTTAGAATTTCCTTTCATTTAATTACTGAATATTGAATCAATAAATAAGATAAATTATAGATGTTAAGAATATTATTACTATTATAAATTTATAATGAATGGTGAAAACTTTGTAAAATTAACTCGTGCACCCCATTTTCTGTTTGATACTTTTTGATAAAGTAAAATATCAGCAGACATATTACATCAATTTTTTTTTGTTAGTCTAATAATACGAAAAGAAGCACATTTATCGTGCCATTATAGAAGTATTTTTTAAAATCATAAAATCATTTTTCTTACGAGAAAACCAAAAAATATAGAAGTTCTCAACAATAACTGAGGGAATTACTATCTCACAATACAGTACATATTTTTCTCATGTTTCAATATTTTTAGTTGGTCACTACGTTTTGAACGCTATAATTACAAACTAAGTAATTTTCGGGATGAATTTAGTGACAATTATAAATACCTCTAAAGTATTTTTTTAAGATCTACGAATTTTTTGAGCAATATAATTAGATCTACTGGCAATAGGAATGGACGTTAAAAGACAAATTAAAATTAAGACATTTTTAATGAATTTAGCAGTCATTATATAAATTAAAATTGGATCTTCTTCATATTATGTAAATTTTTCATGTATATGGATGTGAATACTTAGTTTGGCAAGACTAATAAAGGGTAAATCACATAAATATGCTATATTAAAAAAATATTTATCATTTATGACAATACAATTTTTCTAACTAAATATAACACTTTTTTGGAATTAAGAAAATTGTACAATGGCTTGCCTCTTTCTCTGCCCTTTTTCCTCTCCTCTTTTTTTTATTCTTCTTCTTCGTTTTTTTCTCTGTCATTATTTATCTTCCTCTTCTTCTTCTTTTTTCTTTTAAAAAAAATTATTCTCTTCTTTGAAATTTTCATTTAAATAATTATCCTCAAATCAATTTTTGCCCATACTTCATTAGTTTTACCCAAAAATACGACGAAAAGAGGAATAGAAAGACGAAAATTTGTACAAAATCATGTTTTCAAGCAGAGATTTCAAATCTCTAAAATTACAGCAACAAAAGTTCACCATTAATGGTCATTATAAAACTTTAAATTTTGAATTCATTTATTTGAATTTTACGAATTTGTGATTAGTTTGGATAGGTTGTTCCTACAAATAATTGAAAATGTTGTTTGGAGTTTATATCTCAATTTTAAGAGGGTTTGGTTAAGTTTATAATTGATTTTAGGAGAAATATTAGATTGAAACTCGAAAAATGTAAAGTTTATGGAATTGTATCGCAATTGTATTAAAGTCGTATTAGATATGTTTCATAATTGTATTAAAATTGTATTAAAATCATGAAAAATACATTTATAATACATATTACAAACTTCACTCCTTTTTTAATGATGTCAACCAAAATAACTTAAGTAACACACTCATAATACATTTATAATATAGGAACAATACATTTGTAATACGTATTGCAAACGTCGCTCTTTTTCTTAGTGATACAAATCAAAATAATTTATAAGTTATATGTAATGCATGTGTTATTCATGAATAGTACATTTATAATACATATTGCCTTCACTTCTTTCTTAGTGCTACCAACAAGAATAATTTAGGTAACACACTAATAATACCTTTATAAGACACCCACATTACATTTTTAATACATATTGCAACCGTCACTCATATTCTTAGTGATAAATTAAAATAATTTATAAGACACATATAATATAAGTTTTATTCATGAGCAATCCATTTATAATAAATATTGCAACTATCACTCATTTTCTTAGTGATACAAATCAAAATAATTTATAAGACATATATAATATAAGTTTTATTCTTGAACAATACATTTCTAATACATATTGCAAACTTTACTCTCTTCTTAGTGATACCAACCAAATGATTTAGGTAACACACTTATAATATAAGCACACTACATTTTTAATACATATTGCAAACATTACTCATGTTCTTAGTAATACAAACCAAAATAATTTATAAGATACATATAATACATGTTTTATTCATGAATAATACAAGTTTAATTCAGTCTATAAATTATTGTCTCGTCTTTCGTTAGTATATTGTGTAATACACTTTTAATGCAAATTCAATTTATTTTGTTTTTTATTATTTGTTACTATTAGATTACTTGTTTAATTCATTATTGATATAAGTTTAATTCACTCTATAGATTATTGTTTGGTATTTCATTAGTTACATTTTTTATCCATGCTTAATTATCTCTTCTAATTCAACTTTAGTATTTGTGTAATACACTTTTAGTACAAGTTAATTAACTTTACAGTTTATTGGTTGATTTGTTATGATTAAATTACTTGTTTAATTCATTACTGATACAAGTTTTATTCAGTTTACAAATCACAAAATGCTCTTTCGTTTGCTGCATTTCGCATGCATGTTTAATTCACTTCTAATTCAACTTAAATATGTGTGTAATACATTTTTAATTTAAATTTAATTCATTTGGCAGTTTATTATGTTTCTTCATTTGTTACGATTAGATTACTTGTTTGTTCTTTTGTTTGCGATTAGTTTGGATAGGTTGTTCCTACAAATAATTAAAAATATTGTTTGGAGTTTATATCTCAATTTTAAGAAGGTTTGATTAAGTTTAATATTGATTTCGGGAGAAATATTAGATTGAAGCTCGAAAAAGATGAATTTTACGGAACTATATCGTGTTTGTATTAAAGTTGTATTAGATATGTTTCTTAATTGTATTAAAAGCATGAACAATACATCCTACATTTTTAATACATATTGCAAACGTCACTCCTTTTTTAATGATATCAACTAAAATAATTTAGGTAACACACTTATAATACATGCACAATACATTTTTAATACATATTGCCAACTCCACTCACGTTCTTAGTGATACAAATCAAAAATAATTTATAAGACACATATAATACATGTTTTATTCATGAATAATATAAGTTTAATTCAATTTATAGATTGTTGTCTTGTCTTTCGTTAGTTACGTTTTTCATTCATTCTTAACTCTCTCTTCTAATTCAACTTTCATATTGTGTAATACAATTTTAAAGCAAAATTAATTTATTTACTTATTTAATATTCGTGTAATACACTTTTAAATACAATTTTAATTCATTTTGCAATTTATTGGTTGATTTGTTACGATTGAATTACTTGTGAAATTCATTGTTGATACAAATTCATTCAGTTTATAGATCATAAAATGCTCTTTCGTTTGCTACATTTTGCATTCATATCCTCTTCTAATACAACTTTCATATGTGTGAAATACATTTTTAATTCATTTTGTAATTTATTATGTCTCTTCATTTGTTATGATTAGATTAATTCTCTAATTAATTAATTAATTATTGATATAAATTTTATTTAGTCTACGAATCATTGACAACTCTACTAAAGAAAGTAGAGAGAGAAATGAGGAAAAGCAAGAGAAAGAGAGGGAGAAAGAGCAACAAAAAGAAAGCAAGAAAGAAAAAGCAACAGAAAGAAAGCAAGAGAGAAAAAATAACAGAAAGAAAACAAGGGAGAAAGATCATTGACTGCTCTTTCGTTTGCGATTAGTTTGGATAAGTTGTTGCTAAAAATAGTTAAAAATATCGTTTGGAGTTTATATCTCAATTTTAAGAGGGTTTGGTTAAGTTTAGAATCAATTTTAGGAGAAATATTAAATTGAAGCTCGAAAAGGATGAAGTTTACGAAACCATATCGCGTTTGTATTAAAGTTGTATTAGATATGTTTCATTATTGTATCATGAACAATACATATGTAACATATATGTAACGACCTGATTCCATCGTTAGGGAAAAGCCAATGGAGAAAGAATTGGGTTCAGAACTTTTTCGTAGTAACTTGGAATTTCTCAACCTAGTCCAGATTTGGATGAAATCGGAGTCAGTAGGGTTTAGAAAAATCTGGTAATGAATGAGAGATATAATTATGATTTGGACCACATGCGTAGATAGCTAAGACGTTAAGGAACCCGTACGACTTTACGGAATCGAATTTGGGCGAGTAGAACTCCCGAAAATGATCGTAGCGTGAACGAGTAACATTCTGTCTCCGTGCATCCAGCTGTAGCGGGATCCCACTGTAGCAGGATGGGTCCCGCCGTAGCGGGACAGTCGCGACTTAAATAGGGTAAAACCCTCCAAAAATGTTATTTTCTGCAAAAGTTCATTTTTAAGAGCTAAGAAACGACCCAGGGCTATTTTTTTTTAAAGGTTTTCCACCTCTTTTAGCACTAAAGGTAAGGATTTTACTCCCTTAATCCATTTTTCAATCCGTAGAACCTATTTTCTTGGGTTATTATCGAAGGGGGAGGGTTTTGATCTAGAATTCATGGTGGAAACAACCCTAATTGAGATCATGGGTTGATCTAGGGTTGATAGAATTGTTAGTAATCCGGGTAATTAGTGTTCGTTTATTGATTCTCGTATTATAATTGTTGTTTGTAGATCAAGAACAAGCAGAACGAATCCGGAAAGGGAAGAATCAAGTTTCTTAGGGGATTCAAGCTTTGTTCGAGGTAGGTGATGGTTGTGATTTCATGTTGGTGTGATATATGTTTGTAATTGCTTCATTATAATGCATGTATGTATGCGAATGTTGAATTATTGATCACCCTAATCGTAAATGAGGATAATTGAATAATTGTATGCCTTGAATCACCTCTTGTTGTATGATTGTGAGAATATACATTGTGATTGTGATTGTGGTTTGTTGAATGGATCGGTTGCCACGTTCCGGCATAAATATGGGATCGGTTGCCATATAATTTCAAAAATTTATATCGTCATCTCTTCATATCTTCATATAACACAATTGTTAAAAGGGTTTGACATACCCCTCAAATTTGCCATTTGGAGCTGATATGCCCCTCGTTATGAAAGTGGCTCATATATACCCTTACCGTTATACAAACAACTCACATATACCCCTACCGTTACAAAATGAGGTCACATATACCATTCATTTAATGGAAGTGAAAAAATTAGTTTTAAATTTATATTTTTGACTTTTAATTTTCTTAAAAATTATTTAGGGGTATATATGATTCTTCTAG
>JAJOOO010015259.1:0-10072 GCA_029582685.1 Solanum piurae | reverse complement strand
AGAGGTCGGGAGATCATGACTATATTATCAACCCTGTGAATCAACAACTAGATAATCAAATAAGTTGATGAAATTGATGCTAAACATGATTGTTAGTTTAATCATAATCCTAGATCGATTCATTCATTGATTGTGTAAATATCTAACTTTACTTAGTTAATTGCTTTTGAGTTATTTTATATTTATTTTTAGTTTAGTTAATATATATTCATCTGTTGAAATTCTCCCTTAAATAAATAATTAGAATTAATATAATTTAGTAAGAGTAATTAATCGACAAGTCCTTTGGGTTCAATAATTCGGTTCTTTTAAGAGTCACTATATTACTTGCACGACCGCATACACTTGTGTGTGCAATTGGGAGTAACAAGTTTTTGGCGCCATTGCCGGGGACTTAGAAATTAATTTTTTTTCTAGGTTAAACTTTTTTATTTTTATTTATTTAAGTTTTTTATAAAAAATTAAAAAATAAAAAAAAAAGAATTTTTTTTTTCTTATGTTATCTTATTTTATTTATGTCACATTTTTTTTCTTTTGATCTTGTTTTTACAGATTAGGGAAAGTCTGAGTACCCAAAAGTTGGAAGCGAAGGAGCACGTTTGAGCTTAAGTGTGGGGTGCGTACGACCCTTAATGAAAATTAAGAGAACATGCTACTAGCTAGGCCTAAGGACCTCAGGGGTTTTTTCTAACCCTTGTTTTAATTTTTTTTTATGCTTTAGGGACATAGCATCTTTTTAAGTGTAGGGTGGAGGAATAAATTCCTAGTTTTTACTGTTTTATTGAGTCTTTTCTTTTTTAGGATGAATTTCTTGGCTTTTGTTTTCAGTTCTTTTCCTGAGGATAGTCCCTTTGAACTGAGTGTCTTTTATTTTTTAGGAATAAATTTTCTTATAATTTTTTTTTTGAGAGAAAAGAAAAGACCCTTTTGAGTGGTGTGATACTTGCTATTTAGGCCTAATTTTTGTGTAGTACTTTCTTATGAATGCTTGATTGATAAGGAAATTGTAGACTCTTTGACACCTAAGCTCATGGTTGTGACTTTATATATAACTTATCTTATTTTGTAGTTTGTTATGATCCTATCTCTCTTAGAAGTGGAATTGATCCATCTTGATTGATACTTGTGCCATGTGTGGTGAGAATATGTTTATTCCATGTTTTGCATCTTAGTCTAGAACTTGCCCTGCATGTTATTGAAGCGAAATAAAAAGTGTTGCTTTGTTTAGGAGATGATAATAGGCTTATTTTGTTTTGTCTTGTAAATTTTGGCCTTTTCAGATATTATATTACTAGTTAGCTCTTTTTGAGCCTGTAGCCTTTTGTTGGTAGTCATATTTTACCCTAAACTATTTTGTTGAATCCCTAGTTTTTGCACCTTGCTTCCTTAAACATTATAGCATAAACTTATTCTAATTGCTAATTCTGAAGAAAAAAGATTTGTTGAGTGAAAAAAGTAATCAATGATAGCTACAAAGTGCTTAAAAATCCTCTTTAACAAAATGTGATGAAAAAAACCCGGAGAAGAACAAAAGAATGTGGCATGAAAAAAAAATCCCTTGAAAAAGAAGAAGATTAAAGCATTCTTGAGATGATGAAAATTACTTGTGAAATAATTGTTGAAGAGAGGGCTGAAAATAAAAAGAAGAAAATAATGGGTGATAAAGTCTTAAAATGCAAAGTGATTAGGGAAGTGTAAGTCACTATTATATAGTTTTCCTACCCGTCCCCTAGCCTACATTACAACCTATTAAAGTCCTATTTGATTCTATTCAAGCATGCTTAATTTGTGGAGATGTACATAGTGGGCAAACTTATGGTTCTTTGTGCATACATGCGAATTTTCTTTGTGAGTGTGAGAATGTTCTTTGATGCTAAGTCCTTAATTTATATTCATATCTTTAGATTTGAGTGTGTGGACTATTTTTTCTTGTGAGGGCACTTGTTTCAGGATAGATAAGTGATTTTATTAGTTTTTTTAAAATGAGAGTAGGTGAGCAAACTTAAATTTGATGAATTCAGAGTCTTTCCTTGAGGTTATGAGGTTAGAGATTTGTTGTTTATTGGTATATCTTGCATAATGATTGAGAAGTGTACTTGATTGTTAAAATTTGTCACATGGCCTAATTGTTTGTATCAAGGATTTTTGAGATGAGCTTTAATGTTTGTTCGAGGATGAGCAAAAGTTTAAGTGTGGGGTGTTGATGTGAGGCCAAAAATACGTATTTTTAATCATTATTTGCCTCACATTTATTATTTATATTTGTTCTTTTTGAGCATAGATTTTATGAATTGTGCGTAATAGTGTATTTTATTTGTAGAAATATATTGGTGTAAAGATGAGAAAGTTTGGAGCTAAAATGAATTAAAGATAGAAGACTGAAGAAGAAAATCAATCAACTAGACAGCTTAATGGATTAAATTGAATATAATAATATATAAAATTTAAATGCGGGCACATTCAATTGGAAATTTGAAAGGAGAATATTACTGTTGCCACGTGGCAGCCAATGAAGGCCCCTCAAATTTTAAGGCGGTTCAAGCGTACAAGAATTCTAACTCCTTGTAGGTTTTGGTTCCTAATTTGTTTTGGACTCAATTATTTTATTTAGGGTTTTCTATATCTATAAATAATCCATAAAAATAACTATTAAGATGTAGAAAAACTTACGTAAATATACTATAATAATAAAATATTTACAATTTATAGCAATAACAATTTTTTTACTTGATCACTTTTAATACATTTATAATACAATTTTAATACATATTACAAAGAACAATTTATTATTCACATATAATACAAGTTTTATTGATGAATAGTATATTTATCACACATTTTAATACACTTATAATACAATGTGTCAACTTCTTACCAAAAAAATATAATATATTTAAAAAAATAGTTATAATACAAGTATATTGCATACATAATTCACTTTTAATATATATTGCAGATTTAACATAATATTGTTATGTAGTGCTAAAAATGGTAATAAATAAAAAGTATTGCTAAATTTCGTAATTTTTTTTTAAAAGGCACCCATCCAAGTAATTTTTCTAGGATACAATGTAGAAAATAACTTTTGATTTAGGGTTTTATCTTTTTTTTCTCTTTTAATTTGAATGATTCGTTGTAATTGCTGTATGTCTATGTGGAGTTAAACTTCTCGTTCTTGGATTATATTTACTTACAAAATGATTGTTTAGTGATTTTGATTCGGCGTAATTGTTTATTATATTGGTTGTTTTTATGTTCTTGTGATTACTATTTTGATGCTTGGCCACCATTAGAATAAATTTATTGTCTCCTTTTGAACACGGGAGAGGAATAGAGGGATAGAACGTGGAATATAAGGAGCATGATCTTTTCTTGCATGTCACTTGAATTGATTTGTGTCTAGGATAGAGATGTACCTAGGTGCCTTGCTTGGCTCAAATACGGGAAGACAACTTAATGCTCCATAGTTGGTTCAGTCTATCCCCGCTCAACAATGTAGTTAGGATGTCAATTGTGGTAGACAGTTAGAGGTCGGGAGATCATGACTATATTATCAACCCCGTGAATCAACAACTAGATAATCAAATAAGTTGATGAAATTGATGCTAAACATGATTGTTAGTTAAATCATAATCCTAGATGGATTCATTCATTGATTGTGTAAACATCTATCTTTTCTTAGTTGATTGTTTTTTAGTTATTTTATCTTAATTTTTAGTTTAGTTAATATATATTCATCTTTTGAAATCCTTCCTTAAATAAATAATTAGAATTAATATAATTTAGTAAGAATAATTAATCGACAAGTCCGTTGGGTTCGATAATCCGGCTCTCTTAGGGCCACTATATATTACTTATGCGACCACATACACTTGCGTGTACAATTGGAAGCAACATAAATCAAGAGCACAATTAGTTCAACAAGGGTGTCTACAATGGTTCTCAATGACACCTAAAATGCAAGTGTTAATTCAAGACTACTCTCAATCAAATGAAACACTCAATCATGATAAAAAAGCTTCAAATAAAGACTAGCCATATCAAACCAAGCTCAAGCTTACTATAACTTCTTTTTTAATGCAAAACCATGTTTCAACAAATTCATTCAAGTAACCTCACATCAAGAACAATTTCATTCTCTCACAAATCATGTCAATAAAAAAGTTTGGAATCAATACAACTCTCACTCTCCAAAAGAGAAATACATGCAAGATTCATCCCATAGGTTTGCCCATATCTTTAATCTTCACACAACCTAGTTCATGCAAAATCTCAAGGGTCTTTTTTTCTTGTAATGTGGCTGAGGGTTAATGTATGATCAATTTTGCTCAGTGACTTCACATTTTCAAAGAATTGTTGCAATCATCTTCACCTCTTCTCAAGTTCTTTCCATTCTTTTTCAGTTGAGAACTCAAACTTTGACTTGTAAATCATTTTATTGGTGACCCCTTTTTATTTCACCAAGCTTTATTTTTCATTTCAATTTTCAAAGGGTTGTTCGTCACAGTCTTTCTCTTTTTTTTTATAAGGAAGGGTTCCTACTTATTGTAACACACTTCAAAGTTAAGTGTCACTTCATCTTTCTTTGCCTTTCACTTGGTTTTCTTTCCTCCTTCCTTTTCACACCCCAACTTAGGATTTTGGTATAAGTTGACTATTCAAACAAATAAATGTTTCGAAAAGGATTTATAGGTAAGAATTTAGGGATAATTTGGCTCAAGAGGTTTCAACCGGTTATCAACTAACGGGTTAGGCTCAAATTGTGTAAAAATGGTTGAACACCTCACAAGGAAGTCACAAAAAGGGTATGAAGATTTGGGTTCCCTCTCAAAATTTATGCCCAAGATCATTTCTTCCATTCACCAAAGCTAAACAATCAGACAAATAAGGCAAATTTTATGATTCAACAAGCATGCTTTCAAGAAAAACCTTACGACAGACGCCACTTCAAACACAATTATTTAGCATATCCCGACAAGATAAAAAGCTTAGGTGCAATGTTGATTGCAAGTCATCAAAACGCAACTAGTCAACACAAGATTAAAAAATATCATTAAAAAGTGCAGCCACATCAATTTCTTCTTGAAATACCAACACTAAACATCATCCTCATTATGAGTACTATCCAAGACATCAACATTGAACACAATTGATCCTCGAATCATTATCAATGAAAACTCAATCATTTCAAAGACTTCTAAACTCATGGGGCAAAAAAATACGTAGAGATAAAAATTATCCCAAACCATCAAACTACTATAATAAAACCAAAATAACAAAATACTATAATTATCCAAAAGTAAATTGAAAGTAACAAGATACAATCAAAAGGGGAATATTGGCACAAGTGCTCTTACCCCACCAAAACTAAAAGTATTGTCCTCAATGCGGAATGAAATGAAAAGAGTACATGATGAGAGATAAAAGTCCCCCCGAGAGGTTATGCCAGGGGAGTGATCGTATCTGGAGTCTCCAGAGGAGTGGCATCAATGTCTAACAAAGTAATAACAGGAGGGAGCAAAGAAGGCTCAACTGGGGCATTTGGTACATCAATGAGAGGAATTGTTGAATCTGGAGAAACCGTACTGGTGCCAACTGCAGAGGTATCCTCACGGGATCTCTCCATAATAGCTAGTACTGTAGTATTCTCCAAATCCTGCGGCTCTGTCAAGGTCATAGTCGTGTGCTTCTCATCCCCGGGTCTCTGTATCTCCTCTTCATCCGTCTCCTCATTACCAACATCGTCAACTCTCTTAGCCTCCTCCTCATCATCAATACAAATCTCAGTAGTAGCACTGATGGTAGTATCACCCATACTCAGCTGCTCAGCCTCAACCCTTGACACACTAGCAGGCACAAACTCAAGCTCAACAGATAAACAAACCTCACCCCATAGCATCAAAATGTGTGTAGACCTCAGTTGGTCCACATCAACCCTAAGGGTGGCAATATCAGCCCCCATCATAGTCAAAACATCAGAGCTACCCTCTATCTACTCTCGGGCCTCCATCCTAGCTGTGAAGTTATCCAACCTCTCTCCATGTGACACTATGGTGGCCTCACACTGAGTCAATCTATCTCTCAAAGGAACCAAAGTATCCTTAATTTCCCACTTAATAATTTTTGGTATATATTTCTCAACCCTAGCAGCCCTCACATCCACAGACCGGAAAGGTTGCCCATTTGATAAATCAAGGCCTGGGTCAAGGGGGTTGGGAAACAAGAGTAGGGCAAGGTGTAGCAGCAGAAGTAGCTGGTATAGAGGTAGGTTGTGGTATACCTGAAGGTGCCACTTATGGAGCGAATGAAGTTGCCTCGGGAAGAGGCAAGGCTGATTTCCACATCATTCTCCCCCTAAAAGGAACTCGCGCTTTCTTACACATCTGAGTAATCAAGTCCAGGAAAGGGACGGAAGTCTGCTCTTGTCCATCCCTCATCAATATCTCAGCCACAATAATTAACCCTACATTAATATTCTCTCTTTCAATAATTATTCCCATCAACAACCTTGAGGCTAATAACAGAGAATATATTCATTCTTGGAAGGCATGCTGTTGCTACTTATGAATCGAAATGAATATCGGGCCCCAACATTCATATATTTATTCTTAATTTTCACTCTGTCACTCATCCACGAGGGAGAGATATCAGAAATAAATGGTACCAACCAACCTTTGAGAGTATTGAGATCATAATGTATCCTTATCATAATCATGTTAGCCTAATTTTCATTTGTACCCAAAGTAATATTAATAGAGCATGCGTGGATTTGTACCATTTGCCACGAACCTTAGCCTCATCTAGGGGCTTCCAAATTGTCCCTTTCCTCTTTTTTGGGAAGGCCTTTGCATAGGCTGCATAGAATTCTCAAACCCATGCTGGAACATACAGGGGTCGATGTCTTGTGAACCTCTCAAACCTATGAAATTGAATGGTGTTCCAGATGGTCAGGTAGTCACTCGTGACTCCATCCATGAAGAGTCGTCTCTCCTCTAAAATTATGCATTCTCCAACAACCTTGAGCCTATTGAGGGCCCTTGGAGTGATGATTCGAAGAACACGAGATGTAGGTGCTTGAGCCTAAGGAGGCTGAACCAACTTGGACCTGATGTGCATTTTTTTCTATCAACCACTTTCTTTAGATTCTCACTCACACGCATTGAGGAGCGTGGAGTGGTTTGATGTTGGCTTGGAGCCTCATATGTCTCGTTCATGGAGATCCCCTTATTTCTTTTTGAGGGAGGAGGAGGATATTCTTTGTCTAACTCGGTGTCGGAGGTAAGAACTCTTTTCCTTTTAGTTCTGGCCATTTCCTGCAAGGCACAATCATTCAAACACAAATCCGGTGAAGGTTAGTTGAAATCTAATCCAAAAGAAACACATTTCAAAATTTTGTTCCGAGGCTCGCCTACTGGGAAGGATATCCGCGTAACAGGTTAGGAAGCTCACCGAAGTTGACTGTGCACAATTTCAAAGAACTCAGACAAGATGGGTGGAGTCATCTCTAACTCAATGATTCGCCGAATTGGCTTTGGTGGGCTAAGACAAGTCCACAAAATGTGACTGTGTAAAATTGAAAAGAACAGGCACAAAGGGCGATGTCCACTCCCACTTGACGATATGCCAAGTGTGTTTCGTTGAGCTAAGACAAGCCCATCGAATGAGGTAGCACCCAGGTCACATATTCAAGCAAGAGAAGCAAGGGAGGCAGGATGGGACTTACTCGATGATTCTCCTAACTACCTTGGCAAGCTAAGACAAGCCCGCTGAATAAGTAGTGTTCAGCCCAGTGCCTATTTTCACAAATTCAACCATAATACGCAACAATACCCATGTCTCAATAAGTTTTACAATCTACCCACATGCTTTTCTACCCATGGTTACTTAGACTTCCCCCAAATCACAAAAGTATTACCCAAAATAACGATTTACCCTGAAGAAAGTCGTCACTCCATCTACCATTGGGTAAAATCATGCAATCGGAGTAACTCTGGGCTAATCAGACTTCACCCAAACAGAATTCAACTAAGACCCAGTACACATATGGGTTCAATTCCTAATTTTCACCAACATAATCAATTTTACAAATTTTGGGGATAAAATCAACTATTTAACTTTTGGGCACAATTCAATATAATCTATTTAGCATTACCCATACAAATTAAACAACAATATACTTCAAATGAAACTAAGACCATATCCAAAACAATAATTTATTGAACAAATAAT
This sequence comes from Solanum piurae, assembly GCA_029582685.1. Classification (NCBI taxonomy): domain Eukaryota; kingdom Viridiplantae; phylum Streptophyta; class Magnoliopsida; order Solanales; family Solanaceae; genus Solanum; species Solanum piurae. The sequence continues at coordinate 1,843 of JAJOOO010015259.1, read as the reverse complement.
ACGATAGAACTCGAAAACCAACCTCAAAGATAAGAGTGAAGTGCAAATTTGAGGTAACTAGAGTGGGGATCGAGATTCAAGCAATCCAAAGCACTCTGAACAAGTGAAATCACGCGATAGAGGCACACAAACACTAAACTGCAGGTGTGGGAGTTTGGGGAGAAAAATAAGCAGAAATATATAAAAGGGTTTCTTTTTAAACTTGAAAAAACTCTTGGCCTATTTAACCCAGACCTATTCGGTGGACTGAGACTAACGTTGTCGAATGCATTCAGCGAATCGCAGAAGGAGCTAAATGATGAGTCCACAAATTGGACTCATTTAGGGCTATATTTTAATAGAAATTGTGTCCTAAAATTCTTATATTATCTCAATATATGATGAAAACCTTTAAGTTTCAGGTATTTGAAGTTTGAAGGAATGCATGGACACTACTTCGCATAAAGGAACAAAAAGATTGAAAAGAATGAGAAAATGAAGGCCTGAGGATCGCCGAGTTCACTTGGCGAATCGCCGAAGGGTCTCACTTCTCCTTTTGTTCCAGTGTGCTGAGCCCTGAAGGAAAGTATCAAGTCGGCGGAAAAAGGGAGCAGTCGGCGGAAAAAGGGAGCAGTCGCCGCATCACCGAGAAGGCCCGCGAAGCAGTACTATGTCGCCCAATGACCCAGAGCATGACGATGCCGAAGGATGGTGCAAGATAGCGATGAACTACACCAAAGGGTGAATCGCTGAGTTCATCGGCGATTTCGATTAATGTCGCCGAGTGATCCACCGCAACACAAATTTTTGAAAACTATAAATACTCATTGAGAGTTATAGCTTAGGAGGAGATTTTAGTATCATATTTTTATCAAATTTTGGGATTTAGTACTATTATTATTTTACTCTAAAGTTTGTAAGGGTTTGAAAACTTGAAGAAGGAAAGGGTTTCACCACTTTCAATTTGGAAGTGGGTCTCTTAGATTCTTTTTTTTTTTCTCAAATCAAGACTTATTTCTCTATACCCATTTGATTTCAACATCATTGAAGGTATAAATTTCTATCTCTTGATGTTTGGCTAAAACCCCCCATTCTTGGGGTGTGATTTAGCAAATATGTGTTGATATTATCGTTGGATCTTGCTTGCTGATAGGTTAGATGTCTTTTAATGGTGATTTCACCTAGTGGTTGTGGTTTAATTTAATGGGTTTGTAGTTGCAAATACAAAGCCACCCATGTGTTTTCGGCTTGCGCGAGAGGGAGGTCGCAAAACCAAGACCACTAGACTGATGACCTAAGAAGTGGGTCGACATGAGGTTCATCCCGAAAGGGTGAGCCCTAGTCCCATATCCTAACACTCAGCTCGAGAGAGTGAGTGGGGTAAGGCATAGGCAGGACTTCATGCGATAAATGGGTGTCCGAGAGGAACGCATTTGAAACGGGGTAAGTTTCCCGAGAGGGAACTTATTTCCATCTATAGCTTAGCCTAGTCACTATTATCTTGCAAGTTTCCTATGGAAAGCATGTACCAAGCTATTTATTTCAACTTGTATTGCGGTCACACCCCAAGAACTCTTCCCCATACTTGATTTCATTATTATTTTTGTTGTTTTTGCTATACTTGTGACAAAACCCCCAAATCTCACTCTCTCGAGCTGAGTGTTAGGATATGAGACTAGGGCTCACCCTCTCGGGTTGAACCTCATGTCGACCCACTCCTTAGGCCATCAGTCTAGTGGTCTTGGTTTTGCGACCTCCCTCTAGGGCAAGTCGAAAACACATGGGTGGCTTTGTATTTGCAACTACAAACCCATTAAATTAAACCACAACCACTAGGTGAAATCACCATTAAAATACATCTAAC
>JAJOOO010015258.1:0-10009 GCA_029582685.1 Solanum piurae | reverse complement strand
GACTAATTGAATATAATTGTGGGTTAAAGTAAAGTCTAAACCATTTTCCTCGTGGGATCGACCCCAACCTACAAGTTGGGTTCTTTACTTGATAACGATCGCTTATGCTTCTTTAGGGAGGTGTAATTTGAGCGTATCAGTTTTCCCCCTCCATTATGAAGCTAATAGTTAATGAATAACGTAAATTAAGGAGACATGGGTTTTATTTTTTCATGGTATTATAACTCTTGAATTGATAAAGATGGTCATTCAGTTTCCATGAAATTTACCAATTCAAAATTAGTGTATCCAAAAAATAATAATCAACGCACTTCAATAACAAACAAATATAAATAAATGACATCATTGATAGTTTTGATTTATCATAGCAAAGAATGCGATAGTAAAAAATATTTTGTTTATTCAATGAAAGGGGTGGTTATTACAATAAATATTGATTTCGATTGATTTGAACCCATCTAAATGTCTATACTTTCATCAATTCCATTGAATATATGCAATACTATGGGATTACACGTATACATCGAATTGGAAAAAAAAATATTTCAATGGATTCATTTAATTGATATCAAATTATCTAAATGTCGATACTTCTATTAATTTCTTTGAATTTCATTATAAGATTGATGAAACTTCAATACCAATGTTAACGTAAAACAATATGAGATTACGAGTATACATAGAATTGGAGAGGGTGTTACTACAATTATACTAATAGAAGGTCAATTTTATAAGGAAAATGAGATTGTGTCGAGGTATAATTATTCTGAAAAAATAGTTATGTATACATTATTTATGTATCTGGTAAACTAAATAGTGTGTATAATTATGTGATAAGTTTTGTTAACTAATGAATTCAATTAACTCTATTTGTATACATAATCTTCCATGCAAAGAATAATTATGAATTTATTATAATTTTATATTTACATTGTCAATTATGTATGCATGAAACTGTTTTGAATTCATTTATTTAGAAGTCATATACATTTATGTATACTGTAACTACAATATGTATACATTGGCCTGTATTCATTTTTGTATTCATCAGTCCCGTATTTATCTAACAAATTTGTATATATTTGTTTTAATCGAGGTTGGTATACATTGATCAAAGTGTAATTTACATGGGTAGAATTTGAAGTTGTTGGTGGAGATTAAAAAAATCGAGAACATCATACCTATTTTTCTACAAAAAAATTATGTGAACCTTTCTTACCCATAGAATTTATACCAAAAATTTAAAATCTAGAATCAAAACTATTGCCCAGAAGAGTTGAAAAACATCAATTCCACAAATCACTAAATTTTTTAATGATTTGGGCAAGAAAACACTCACGATTATATATGAAAGAGAAATTTATGAGAGAACAATGAATAAATGTACAATTATATCTTGCATAATTAAATAGAGCAAACTAAGGAGCAGAAAAAATAAGAAGAAATTATCGAGATATTTAAAAACAGAAAAAAGAGAAGAAAAGAAAGAACCCTACTTTAAAACAGTTAACAAAAAAATAAGGAGAGAAAAAAAATAGGAACAATAAAGCATTAAAATAGGAAATGGGCGAGAGAAAATCATATTTTTTTTAAAGCTTTTAAAAAATTGTGGCTTTTGGATGTTAAATATATATTAAATTTTTTTTGCCAATAAATTAAAAATGGGCTATTTATTGCCAATTTAGTTTATAAGTTATTATGTTGTGCCATATTTTCTTGTTTTAATATTAATTTAAAAGATAAAGATATAACTATAATATATTAATTAGTAGTAGTAGTAGTAATAAAATTTAAAATATGATGGAACTTTTCACGAATGAAGCCTATAGTAAAATGTGGTAACTATCAAACATAATTCAAGACAAGTAGGACTTTTTTTTTTGAGTTATCAGATGATTAAAAGAATAAAATTGAACTTGTAAAATGTGATAACTGTCCAACCATAATTTAGGGAATTTTGAACACATGTACCTTTTCGAATTTGAACCACTTAAACACTTTATGCAGATGTGGCACAAAAAATGTAATGCACTCCTTGTTGGGCGCGTGAAATTAATATATTTACGTTTTTTCCTTTTTAAAAAATTATTTTTTTCATTATTTAAAAAAAAAAACAATCTCTTTCTCTTTATCTGCTGCTACCAAGGGCGGATTTACCTTATGTTAAGGGGTGTCACGGGACACTGCTTGATCGAAAATTTTTATTAAATATTTTTACCGAATTGAAAAACAAAATCAGAAAATTAGTTAAATGTAATAGAGTGACGTTGCTTAACACAAATAGGGGCATAGTTCAAGTGGTTCGACGCGTTGATTTTTTGTTAGACTTTGCGAGTTTGTAAAATTTTCAGTTCAATGCTTTCTTATATATATATATATATATATATATATATATATTATTTATTTTAAAACGTGACACTCCTTACAAAATATTCTGCGTATGCCACTTGCTGCTACCATTTCTTCATAATAATACACCACCATCTTTTTTTACAATTTTTTGTTTTTGTTTTAATCTTCTTATCGTGTACTATTAAATTTTTAGAATTAGAATTAACCCTTTATTTTTTTGCCTGAAAAAAAATAAAGATCATCATCATCACAGTTCTTTGTCGGAAAATGAAGACCATCATCTACGTCTTTTTTTTCTGGTAAAAATGGAGACCACCATCTACATCTCTCTCAACCCACACCCCGTCTTCCCCACAAATCAAACAGAAGCAGAAAAAAATTAAAATCATAATAAACGAAGGAAGAACAGATTTTTCAATAAAACACTATCAATTCAAATGGAAATGAAAAAAAAGGCATAAAGAGAAATAAAAATAGTAAATCATACTTAGAAAAAAAATAAAAAAGGGAGAGGTGGGGTGGGGTGGCCTGCAGTGCAGGGTGTGTGTAAGGTGGTGAGGGTGTATAATTTCCTTTTCTATTTTAAGTTGATTTATTTTTTAGAATTATATTTAAATTTGTTTATATTAAAAATTTATTTTTTAATTATTTTAAATTGAGATGCCGCATGTCATTATTTGATTTGTCATTTTGCCACATCATATGTATTTGTATTACACACACTTTCTGTTTTGATTAGGTGTCAGAAAAATATTTGATAGATATTTATTTTTTAAGATTGGCGTGTCTAATAGGAAAAAAAAGGTCTATTGAGGTGTCTAAATGAAATATGCAGACAACTTTAAGGGTTGTCGACAACTTAAGTCTTATATGATTGAACATAATCAAAGGGAGGAAGACATTAAGAACATAGTTGCTTCATAATTGTTGGTCAAGTTTGAGCTTTGAAAGAAATGAGAAAATGGTCTAAAACCCCCCCTAATCTATATCTGAAATCCCAACTACACACTTATTCATTACGAAAGTTCTATTACCTCCCTGAACATTTTAAAAGTATAATATATACCTCCTTAAAAACACACAACCAGATTTATATAAAATTGTGAATTGCACGCGCCCTGCCACGTAATATTACCTTTTTAAAAAAATAAATATATATTTATTCTGCAATTATTTTTCATCTATATTTTCATCTTTCTCTTTTACTTTTCTTTTTCCATTCCTCTTTTTCTTTGATTTACTTTTCTTTTCCATTCCTCTTCTTCTTTGATCTTGACAATTGATTTTCCAGATTTGGGGATACATTCTATGACTGCCACCATCTTCTTCGAGCTTCACTGGAGTTATGAACACTAGCAAAATTTTGATGCTCTCTATTGAAGCTAGAATTTAACAGTGTTGAGCAACCCATTTCGATTATTGGGTCTTTTCCATTAATGGATTTGTTACCTAATATTTTCATTAATGAATTCTTCTCCATTGATGGATCTGTTACTTAATGATTTTTTCTCCATTAATGACTCTAAAGTTCGATCCTCTTGACTTTCGGTTTTGGTTTTGAGTTCTTGTCAATTTTTCACATTGATGAGAAGTGAATTTGCTGTGAGAAATTTGTGATTTGAGAAGCAAAGTGAATTTAATGATCAGAGCTCGGTGAGGGCGGCAACCTAGTGGAGCAGAGCCCCAGTCGATGACTTTTGATTTTAATTTTGAGTTATTGTCAATTTGTCACACTGATGAGAAGTGAATTTACTTTGAGAAATTTGTGATTTGAGAATGAAAGTTAACTTATTGATGAAAGGTTGGTGAGGGCGGCGATCAGGTGGTGGAGTAGAGACGCAGGCCGACGTAGCTTTGGTGAAGAGAAGAAGAAAGACGATAAAAATATTTTTTTAAAAAGAAACATAAAGATTTTTGAAAGAATAAAAAAATAATAATATAAAATTTAAGAAATACTTTTAAAATTAAAGTTTTAATTATTATTTTTACCTCTCTCTCTCAAAGAGAGTGAACTACACTTTCTTTGCCACCTCATCATTCAGGGAGTAAATAATTCTACTTTAAAATAGTGTAAGGGGGTAATAGGACTTTCGTAATGAATAAGTGTGGAGTTGGAATTTCGGGTATAGATTGGAAGGGTTTTAGACCATTTTCTCGAAAAAAAAATAGAAAATCAAATACGAACTTGAATATTATTTTGTGGTTGAAGCTTGCTGATTACATTCCTGGTTACTAATTATTTGAAATTGGGCATTCCTGTTTTAGACCTTGGAAATGAAAAGGGAGTTTAAGACTCTATGTTTAGCTAAATCAAGTTTCTTAAAAAGCTTGAATTTTCATGTAAATAATATATCAAAAAATTTAAAATTTTGGGAGAAGCTCATATAAAAAATTTGGAACTTTTTAAAGAAGGGGGGGGGGGAGAGAGATTTTCGAAAGGGGCAAAGTATCCAATGAATTCGAAAAAATTGAACAAGGAGCCGTATGAGGTGAAAATCTCATGTACGGTTCTGTAGAGTAGTAGTAAGGGTGACTTACACCCGGAAAAAAACTCTGCCTTACACAAAGTTACCAGAGTACGATTAACCTCTGAATTTGAAATCACTGCTTATATACTCGGTATCCATAAACTCAAATATATTTAGCCTTTAAGCTTAGTTTTATTTTCTATGTTCTTTCCCTCTTTTTTATTTAACATTTAATGATGAAGTTTGGATTTTCATATTGTTTGTTATGGTTATATGATACAATCATACAAAATAATTTAAAATCTACATTCTAAGTTATATAAAAAGGTGTTTGACATTTTGAGAAGGCGTGAATCGTTCACGTTATGACTTCTCTCATTTGTTTGCACTTAATGGATGTATGAATCTTAATCATTCAGATTCAGCCTATTAAGTACGTTTGGTTTTTAGGTCTGAATCTGAATCATTTAGATTCAGCCCATTAAGTTCATTTGTTTTATTTTTTAAAAAGCCTCTCAATGGGTCTGAAGAGTTCTGAACGAATAAGATCTGTAGGAGACTCTTAACAACATTCAGACTCATTTAATAAGTTATCAAAAAATAAATCAACGCTTCTCTGCTTTGGGCGTGCCTTTTATCTCATAACTAAAAACTTTCTTTATCTCTTTTCTCAATCAAACACCATTTTTTCCCTCTTGCACTGGTAAGTTTTCATTAATACTTTCAAGTTTTTTTTATATTAATATTTTTCTTGTATTGACGTGTGTCAAGAACACTAGTTGCAATAATATTTTTGGTGTATTGTTGTTTATCAAGGTTTTTGAATGAAAATATAGTACTCCAAATCATGATTATTAAAAACAACGACTATGTATAAATATTTTAGGTCTCTTATTAGTATTTAATTGTCTTAGGCCAATAATTTTATTGAGACTCTTTGATTATCAAACTCGCTTGTGATATAACACTAATATACTAATATATTATTGTTGTTGAACTATGTACATTGTTGAGGTATTTTATTAAAATTTTGTTTTAAGCCATTAATTTTATTGAAATTTTCTATGATCAAACCCTCCATGATATTATACTAGACATATTATTATTGTAGAACTATATAGTTTAGGTCTTTTATTAGTATTTTATTTTATGCCACTAATTTTATTGAGACTCTTTAATCTTCAAACTTTGTATGATCAAATTTGCTTGTGAGATTACTCTGTATATATTATTATTGTTGAACTATGTATACACTTGAGATCTCTTGTTTTAGGCCACAATTAACATTCAAAAATATTCATTATTTTCTTGTATATAATTTTGACATTAGTACTGTAGTAACTTGTCTTTCTAATTTTTATGTTTTTAGTAAAATCATTATAGAACTTTGTCTGATATTTTTAAATTTAAGATTAAACAATTAAATTTAATATAGTAGTAATATTTTTGAGAACTAAAATCACGGTATTATATTGCAACAAATGGCTAACATTTTTTTAACTTAAAAAGAACTTTTTTCAAGTTATATATTTATATTGTTGAACTATGTATATTCTCTTATTAAAATTTTGTTTTAGCCAACTAATTTTATTGAGACTCTTTGATCATCAAACCTACTTGTAAAATTACATTAGATATATTATTATCGTATTTTAATATTCTAATACATGTGAATCAGAGAGTTGGAAAAAAAGGAGATACTTTAACATACTACAACTAGATTAGTTTTTACTTCTATATTCTAAATATGAATATTTTTTCTTCATTTTTTTTATCTTTAATCATCTTGATTGTGTTTGTTTAGTTATTCTATGTTGTTTGTTTAGTTATTTTATGTTGCATATGTAGACACGTAATTTTTTACCGAACCTAAAATTTTACACCATTTTTAGAGCTTAAACTTTTATCTTATTTTATTAAGTTTATTTTAAAAGGTTTGAAAACAACAAAAATATAATCACTTTTTAAGGTAAATTTTATTTTTAATTATTTTAAAAAAGAAATGGAAAATTACAAAAAATAAATATTTTCTTTTAATTTAAATTTAATAAATAAACTAGTGTTTCTTAATTATATTTTTCAATTAGCTATTTAACATTTCTTATATTTATATTAATATAAAATAATTAGTTAATGTTTTTAATAATATATTTTATATTTATATATACCTACCCATTACCCCTATTCTCCTCTACCTCCACTACCCGCTCACATATACTACCCCACCTCCCACACACACTACCTCAACTTCACTCACCCTCACGCCCACAACACCCCTATACATATTCACACTTACAGCCAACACAGAAAAAAAAAATGAGCAAAAAGAAAAGCAACACACACACAAAACGGACAAAAAAAGAAGAAAAAAAAGTCACTCTATTTTTATATTATTTTTTCTTCCATAATTCACCAACACATTTGTATTTTTCTTCCTTCTTCATTACTACTTTCATATAAATACAACACATATACCATTACATACGATCTGCACAAGATTCGTGAGTGTTTTAATCGAGCTTCGATTAAGGTTTTGTGGTACTCATTTTCTTTATTTGAGGTATAACATTGGCTTAAATTTATAATTTATTTATGGAGTTGATGTAACTATATGATAAGTTTTCTTTTATTTTTTTATTTTATTCATAATTTGATTGAAATGAAGAATGAATCAAGTGTTATATTTTTTGTTTAATGAATGAATGTAGCTTTAATCTATGGTTATTTTCTCTTTATTTATTTTTATTTGTTAAGTTGTGACCTCTTAAAAATGAAAGGTTATGACATTGTTCTTGTCTTCATTTAGATAATATTGATAAAGTAGGAATTGTTAGGCTAAAAATAAGTAAAAAAGTTATTGTTGTTTTATTTTATCAATAAAAAAATGAGATTTATTTTTAACAAATCGGTATAGTTTTGTTGTATGAGAACGTGTATGCTTAGTTTTGACATCAACTTTAAGAATTATAAAAAAAATAAAAGATATGGAAATGATCCAAAATTTTATTCTAGAAGTTTAGATTTATTTAGTTCATTTAATTTTTCTTTATAAGGAATAAATATTTCTTTAACATTAGACGAACATTTAGGCACATTAAAAAATATTTGTCTTCATTAAGAATATGGTTACACATCTTTCTTGAGATTTTAAGATAAACTCAAGGATGCGGCGACACACCTTATTTAAAAATATAATTAACTTTCATTAATTTAAAATAGAGACTTATAGAAAAAAAACTATTAAGCGTGATGCAAAGAAGGCATTTATGTTTCTAAATGTCAAGACCAAGAATGTGGTTACGTATCTAGGTTGAGACCAAATAAAATTTCAACAACAAAAATATGAGCGAAATTGTAGCCTATAAACATATATCCAAAAAATAATCACAATTTAAGTATAAGTCAATAAAAGCGACCGTGCTAGAACCACGAGACTCGAGGGATGCCTAATACCTTCCCGTCGGTCAACAAAATTTCTTACCTGAATTTCTGGTTCGCAGATCAAAATAAAGAGTCATTTCTTTTTGGTTAGAGATTAAAAAGAAAAGGTGACTTGGAATAGCATAACTCAATTTCAAGTGGCGACTCTGAAAAAATAAAATAATTTCTAATCAATACCGTCACTTTAATTGGAAAAATCCGCCTCCGTGTGCGAAAAGGGGTGTAACATCTCTGGCGACTCTGCTGGGGATTAACCAGAATTCGAGCTTTGTCTATTGACTTTTACTTGATTTTATTATATTATTTCATTGGATATATTGTTTTGATGACCTAATGTGCTACTTGCTGCTTATTTATCGCTTTGATATTGTTGAATTGTATATAATTGTCTTCTCGCGCACCATCTGAGTCTCTAAAAATAGGGTAGTAGGGAATGCATTTATGCATCCCACTTTCTTTTAAGATAAAGCTGGAGTTTTTGAGCACCCAGTGAAGGATTTTAGTCACACATGTTAGGCAGGGTTGGACCAGCAATGAAGTCGAAATAACGCTGCCATCGATAAGTTGCCCCTCCCTGGTTGAGTTGTCCACTCGGGTAAACCAGTCTAGATACCTATCTCTTTCAGGTTTGAACCTAGTTAAACATGATATACAGACATGGTTATCTCTAGTAGGCTCCGCTTATTTGCATCATTTGCATTTTACTTAGTAGACTTGAACAAGAATTGAGTCTGTCTATGACATGTATCCCTCTCTTACTTGTACACTTAGATCATTTTATGTGCTACATGCAAATACATTTACTTAGAAAATCTCTATAAGTTGACTCATTTTAGTGTGACTAGTGAAGAAAAATGATTTTTACAAAAAAAAAAAAAAACATAAAAATATTTCTTCTTTTAGAAGATATTATACATTTCTAGAAAATGAAATGAATTTTTTTTCACTACTTAATCAAAATTACAATAAAATAAAAAAAAATTCTTTTTGTATAGTTAAAAAAAAATTGAAATATTTTATTGTCATAGTACTTTAAAATTGCATTTTGTCAGAATACAATTTTTAATATGTCAAAGTTATTTTTTTTTGTCCATTATCTTTGGATTTAAACTCAAAATAATCCTATTTCTTTTTAGTGGAGCATTAATAGTCCCGATTCTTTAATAAAGTGGTGCATTTTTAGTCTCCATCCTAACTACTGTTAGTTTTTTAACAGACCAGTGGGTTATGCACGTGACCTGAATTTAAATCTGATAATTAATTGGGTTTTCTTCATTTCTTTCTTATATTTGTTCATTTAATCCAATTTCTTTACCTGAGAAACTTCTTTACTGTTCTTCGGTCCCTTTTACTTTCTATTTCTAGTTTTTGTTGGATTCTGGCAATTTTAAGGAAAATAAGAATTGCATAGACTATATTTTGGTTCATTAGTTTTCCTCGCTAAATAAACGAAAGTAAAGGAAAGAAGGGTAACCAAGAGCCTACTTATTCTATAAAGTTTCATACTTTTTCGAGAGAAAAAATATATTTTCAATTCACCTAGATTGATTTTAGATTTTAGTTTTCAATTGTATTAGCACCTTCTAAATGAATAGACATACTAGAAGGGCACAAAGATAACATGATTTTAGAGGTAAAGAGATATCAAAATATCAAAAAATAAAGAGCAATAGCTGCAACACAACACTAAGAAGTGCAGCATAGTAGCAACACCAGAATAAAACAGAACTATAACATCATTTTAAAGT